>BLSH010069128.1:1413257-1426072 GCA_018402905.1 Glandirana rugosa | reverse complement strand
CAGAACAAGGTGTTTGCTTGTGATCTCCCTTGGGAGGTACAATTCGTTACCCGTGTTAACAGACATACGGTCTCCTTATAAAGGCCTGAGGACTGATGTGAACTGACGAAACATAAACTACAGGACACCGTCAGAACATCATTAGTAGTCTTTTAACGACGTTATAATTTAGAAGGCCCTCATAGACAAAGTGTACTGACGTCAAAATTAAATTCTACCGTTCAATTAATACCAGGAAATTCATCTAAGTGTATTACATCATATAACATCACATCACATCACATATATGTCATACATACTGACAGATACTCCCGGAAGATTTAATATTGCAGCAATTTTCTGATGATTACTACAAGACTGCCACAGGACATCAAATACAAAGCAGTCAAGTGTAGTCAGGAGTCCGGAAATATTCCTCTGGCATACAGACAATTGTGCCCATTGCTTAACATGGAGGGTTCCCTCTAGTGTTCGTTTGTGGAACAAGACTGGAATTGCAATAAGGATGAAGCATTGTGGGATTTGTAGTGTGGCGAGAAGAAACAGTCAGCAGACTCTGGTATGAAGGATTCCATTTCCCATCAGGCTGTGCTGCCTTAGAGGTGCAATGCTTTGTGGGAAGAACTTATTTAAGGGGGAGGAGGAGCTGGAAGCAGTCTCTTGGGATGGCGTGATCGATCACTGGATAACCCTGTGTGCCTCTGTAACCGGAGCTAGGCCTGCGGCCTACTTACAGCCAACTGAATTCTCTGCAAGTGACCTGGCTAGCTGCAGCACCCCAGCAATACAGTGAGTGACCAGCGGAACCAGCATATCCTCATCTGGATTGAAGCAGCAGCAGCCACCGCAGCAGTCGCATCTGTCGATCCAGGAGAACTGCAAGCAGTGCATTGGAAGCTGTTTACCTCCCAGGAGGTGAACTAACGGTCCCAGCATTACCATCATCCTCATCTGAATGGTCGGATCATTTGTCTACATTCAGTCCTTTGGTTTTGGAGAGCGGGCTCAAGCCCACCTATAAGAGTACTTACCTATACTGTTTATTCAGCAGCCCTTTAATACATCCTGGATTACAGTTAATATACACTGGATTGCCATTTGTGACCAGTTTATTCATTGAGTCAGTGATCACTGAAAGGCTATCTAGCTTAGTGGAATTTAACCTCCTCTGTGCCGCATCTCAAGGATTGGAAGAACACAGTGTTTTCAGGTACTTAACTTTAATAGCCGGCAGAAGATTGTTTGAACTCTACAAGGCAGGATTGCTGCAAATACATCTACTCATTCTCTCCCCAGGCATACACTCAGGGCTATTTACTTGGTATTACTTCATCTCCTAAGAACTCTCTAAGTCAGAATAGGAGAATTTAAATAGAAATTCATAGTTATCTAGTGTGATTATACAACACTAATTTTACTGCTATCTGGTTATATTTCATATGTGTATTTTGTAGAATATTATTACTTGAGTTACAATCCATTGAGTGGTACCAATTTACCCTTCAGGTCATCTATTTTTGTATAAGGTTTTACCTTATTATTTTTTTCCTGATTTTTCAGTAAATATTACTAAATCCCCCTTTTCTCAGTGAGCCCTTGGGTATTGTTTAAACTCAATTAGACAAATTATATTTTGCAATTATTATTGCTATTGGAGAATACAGGGAGTGGCGGAAGTTACCAAATTAACTGCTCCTTTTGTTCGCCAGAATTATAAGGTTAACTTGTGGATGTGAAGGATTGTGATATTGAAGTCATCAATTTCTGTTAATCAATAATTATTAGAGGCTTTGTTACTCAAAGGTTATCATTTCTTGCAGAAATAAGAGTTAAGTAAATATTTCAAACTCTAACTGTGGTGTGGTTTCCATTACTGGAAGAGTGCACTTCTCAATGGAACATTGCAATATGAGTGAACCCAGAGTGTCAAGGGTGGTGGAGGACTCTCAGAATGGGGAGATCCAAGGGGGAATTGATTCTTAAAGCAACCCTTAAGAGGGCCACGCTACACAAGAAAAAGGCACATTATATTTATTTAACCTCAATTGTGCTTGTTGTACCTTCCTATTCTCTGCATATCATTTGACAAGTGTCCATGCAACTCATCCTAAATGAACATATTTGTGGTCATCTGAGGGAAATTAAAGAAGTATGGCCAAAGGTTTTTTGGCCCTACTTCTCCTATGGATCACATGAGAGCAGTTTGTTCTGCACTCCTGTGATCCATAGGAGAAGTAAGAGATCCATAGGAGTAGTGCAGAATGAGTGCAGTTCATTCTGTACTCTGTGACCCGTTTTCGGTTGACAGCAACTAAAACCCACTGTGGGCTGATGTCACTTATTCAGTCCAGGCTCGGGAAAGATCCTGACTTTACAGCTGGGATCCACCCAGCAGCCTGGACCGGCAGCTGGCTCTCTGCTCATAGCAGTGGGAAGACCTCAGTGATCAACGGTGTTTGATCGCTCAATTCTCAGTGTAGAGCTGGCAGGGGACAGAAGCAGCATCAGATTGATGCTCCATCCACCTAGGTGAGTATAATTTATTTTTTTGTGAAACCTGAACTCTATTATGATGCCCCCCTTCTGTTTACACCCTCCCTCCACCAGAGAACCCCCACAGCCTTAAAAATCTCTATACATAACTTTTTTTCAGCTGTCCTTGGTCCAGTCCAAAGATGACACCGGCCCTCTTCATCATCTTTTTTCTCTGGCCATGGATGTTTCCTAAGTGCTGCATAGGGTGGCACTACAAGCATTCCTATGTGAGCCCAGTCTGCAGGGAACAGCGCCAGAGTGGAGGTACAGTAAGTGTAGCAGCCAGAGCTGTCTTTTTTCTTTTACTTCAACCGAAGTTTATGCAAACATTGTTTTGTTATCATGTGAGCTATTAAAGCGGAGTTCCACTGTGTTTTAAGTTTATTAAAAGTCAGCAGCTACAAAAAGAGTAGCTGCTGCCTTTTAATAAACAGACATTCACCTATCTTCCGGTCCAGTGATGTGGCTGGCATGAGCCTCTGATCTCTCCCCCTCCCCTCCGCGGTGCCGTCATTCCTACTGTGGGCACCCGATTGTGACAGGAAGCGGCTTCACGGCCGGGCGTGCACTGCGCTTTTTGATTGGTCCTGAAGTCTTCTAAGACCTGTCCTGTGTCCCAGAAGACTTCAGGAGGGAGGGGGAAGGAGACCTTCCACTTCTGATCCCTAAGGCAACCGGAGCGGAAGTACCCCTAAAAATTGGGTATCCGCACACCCCCTCCCTCCTCCCCAAAAGCTCAGTTTCAGTATCAGGAGCTGGGGAGGAGGACTTATAGTGGAAGTTCCACTTTTGGGTGGAACTCCGCTTTAAGCTTTGAAAACTTCCTTCATTTAACTTTTTATTTAACTGCACTTATACATTTTAAAGTACCCAGCACCTCTTTAAATATGTTGTTCTTGAGTTCAGAAAGCAATAAAGCTAACGCATTAGAATTACAGGCAGGCAATCAGCATTCTCAGAACATAACATAAAGGCAACTGCCACTTCTGGACTTCTAGACATTTTGATGAGTCTCAATGTAGTATATTAAGAACCAATGTTTATTAGAAAATGAAGGTGCCTGTTTAAAAATGTTAGGTCCAGAATAGAATAAATACCATCATTGGGTTTTGGTACCATGAACAGGTTTGCATAGAATTCTTTGTGCCGGCTTTCTAGAGCAGTGGTCTCCAAACTGAGGCCCAGGGGCTGGATGCAGTACTTTGCTTGTCTTTATCTGGCCCTAGGGACTTTATTCCTCCCACTGACACCAGACACCAATCAGGGGAGCACCATTCCTTCCACTGAATTAAAATGATTTGCCACCATTTCTCCCACAGACACCAACAATGGGACACTATTCCTCCCACTGATTCCAAAAATGGGGCACTATTACCCCCACTGATACCAACAATGAAGCATTATTCCTCCCACTAAAATCAATAATGTAGTATTGTTTACTCCCACTGATGCTGGGGCTTTTTCTACTTACTCCCACTGGCAACAGTCTGCAACAAACAGCCTCGCCTCCAAAAAATGTGAAGGACAGTAAACTAGCCTTTTGTTTACAAAGTTTGGAGAATCCACTCTAGAGGGCCTAGAATGACCATGACAAAACAATGAAGGGGTAGAGTTTGAAAATCTATGTTGTGAATGAATAAATTACAAGTACTGTCTTCCACCGTGGCAAATGGACTCGTAGCTTCAATGGGCTGCGGGGAGCTGATGAGCACTCTCATAGTCCACTGACATGTCCTCCGGCTTTCAAACAGAAAGCCCATACAGGGGTATGGGCTGGAAGCTGGAGGACATGTCTGCAGGATCCCACATTGCATCTGTAATCTACTAATCGTGGGTGCAATGTTTTCCAGGCTCCTGCAGGAAAAAATAATAAGTACACATTATTTTGTGCAGTTCTTATTTTTTCTGTAAAGGTAAACTTATCCTTCATTATTAAGCCTGTAAGAAATGGTTGTGGTTTGATAATTAGAGGTACGCTTATCATATTTTTCCATGTGGATAATAAGGGTTATTTTTTGCTTGTACAGCTTTTATTTGCAAAAAGCCTGAGAAATGTCAGTCAATGCTACACATGTGATGGAAGTTGACCTTGATCGAAGATGACAGTTTCACTGGTCGGGAGAGTTAGTAGAGCTTTGCTCACAGTGCAGTGACTCAGTCAAGTAATGTTTATTCATGCAAGCCTACTGTAATGTGTGACAACAGATGAAAACAACCCATGTCATAAACCATATTTAAGATTGACTTTCACAGGAAGAAGTACTGAATTAACTTGTAGATTACCAATGGAACAAATTCTTGATTACTCCACTTTTACAGCATGACTGACAAAGCTTTTCATGAAAACAGCTGCGCGTATTGTTAAATGTGTTTCTGTGACCCCAGGGCGTGATTAGACTTATATTGCAAAAACTGGACAGGCGCAGTTATTCAGAAGCTGGAATACATGATGCCACTCATTGTCATTGTAACATTGCTTGCAGAAATTGTGTTCCCAGGCATTTTTCACAATTATTAAAATATACCCAGTCCCTGGAAATGAGCACACACAATACATTCTTGGCATTAGTATAATGCTCAGGTTGGCCACGGGTTCAGCGCTAAGGAAGGGAAAGATAATTTTTTTGGAAACATCTAGAGATGTTAACCGTGCCTAAAATGTACTCTGAATATTGCACCTTTTTCTGTGAGTTCCTCCTGAAAAATAACAGTGCACTTCCTGTGCCCAGGCTCTCCTAGACTATAATGTGGGGGTCACAAGATTTGGGGATGTCACTACTGTTCTGGTTATTGCTCTCTTAGCTGGAGATAAAGTTGTACCTAAGGATATGCAGTGCAATGGTCTTTCTGTCATTGCTTATTTTATTCTGTGGATCTGTGAGTTCTCCTCTCCTACTGCTTCTTAAATATTCCCTCACGAGTCATCAGACCACCAGTCTTCAGGTAGGCAGCTCTGAAGTAAGGAAGCAAAGACCACCCTCTACCAAGATGGCAGCCTTCGCACAAAGACTCATTGTAGAACAAGGTTTAATAAGTCAGTAATGGGGAAACGATCGGCTGTAGGGAGACCATAGGCAAAGTTGGTTCTCCTTTCCCAGCTGAAGCCTATTACTGGGAAACATGTCGGGTGGAGCAGCTGTCTGTGACGTCATCCTCGCATGAGCAGGCTGGTGTCAACCGCCGCCGTGCTGTTTCTTATCGGATGCTGGTTTTTAAAAGCTTAAATGAAAATGTTTGCTATATTTTTTTAATAAATTGGAACCTACTACATGAAGAAGCTTTACTCTTCCTTCCACATATTTTGAGAGCCCTTGCTACATTGGATTTCATTGGATTTCCTTACACCTGGGGGCATCATCGTGTGAATCTTACTATTGGACACACTACTGCCATCACCTGAAAGAATCAGAGTTTCTTTTCAGCAGGATAATGAAGATTCTTTGTACGCACGGTACAACAGCCGTACGACTGCTTGTTGTACAACCAAAGTTTTCATCCAACTTCTGTTGCACGACCATTGCACATCGGCTGTTCTAATCGCGCCTACTAACGGTCGGATGATCATACAACAAGTGGTTGTACGACCCTTTTCATACGGCCGTCGCACCGTGTGTACGAGGCTTTACTGCTTTTAGCTCCCGAGTACCTGCATAATTGTAATGCCTAATGAACCCAACCCAATAAAGATAGCTTATACTGTGAAATCTGTACCCAAAAAGGTAAGCACAAGGCAAAGGACTTGTCATCAACTTTTATATATTAATTATGCACTAAAATATGTGTAGATATCAATAACCCAATATTTTTTAACATAATAATATTGTAAATAATAAAAAAACATATTATTCAAGAATCGTCCATGAATAAGTCCATGCAACACCAGTGAAAAGAAAGAAAAAAATAAATATAAAAATTGTTGTGAAATAATATCTTTCCAACCTTGATGGCAATGTGGATCCAATCAGTGACTGAGGAATTCATCCGCACAAGACAAAAATACAAATGTTCAATACAAATAAGGCATAAAAAATAAATAAATAAATGGGTGTGTAAAAAAGTCCTGAAACCTGTGTCCATATACTGTGTACATTTGCCTCTTGAGACCTGGATGGAAGCAACCTGATTTTAGTGGCAGTCATTGTGCAATGCTCTGTCTGATGGATTATAATAAAACATGTTTAAACCTCACCTTAGTTTCCAGTGCACACAGGTACAGTATCTCACAAAAGTGAGTACACGCCTCACATGTTTGTAAATATTTTATTATATCTTTTCATGTGACAACACTGAAGAAATGACACTTTGCTACAATGTAAAGTAGTGAGTGTACAGCTTGTATAACAGTGTAAATTTTCTGTCCTCTCAAAATAACTCAACACACAGCCATCAATGTCTAAACCACTGGTAACAAAAGTGAGTACACCCCTACTTTGTGAAAACATCCAAATTGGGCTCAAAGTGTTAATATTTTGTGTGGCCACCATTATTTTCCAGCACTGTCTTAACCTTCTTTCTTGGGCATGAAGTTCACCAGATCTTCACAGTTTGCCACTGGAGTTCTCTTCCACTCCTCCATGATGACATCACGGCACTGGTGGATGTTAGAGACCTTGCGCTCCTCCACCTTCCGTTTAAGGATGCCCCACAGATGCTCAATAGGGTTTATGTCTGGAGACATGCTTGGCCAGTCCATCACCTTTACCCTCAGCTTCTTTAGCAAGGTAGGGGTCGTCTTGGAGGTGTGTTTGGGGTCGCTATCATGTTGGAATACTGCCCTGCGCCCCAGTCTCCGAAGGGAGGGGATCATGCTCTGCTTCAGTATGTCACAGTACATGTCGGCATTCATGGTTCCCTCAATGACCTGTAGCTCCCCCTGAGGTGCCATGTTGAACTTCCAGTGACCAGTATGAGAGTGAGAGCGATAACACCAAATTTAACACACCTGCTCCCCATTCACACCTGAGACCTTGTAATACTAATGAGTCACAAGACACCGGGAAGGGAAAATGGCTAATTGGACCCAATTTGAACATTTTCACTTAGGGGTGTACTTACTTTTGTTGCCAGCGGTTTAGACATTAATGGCTGTGTGTTGAGTTATTTTGAGTGGACGGCAAATTTACACTTTTATACAAGCTGTACACTCACTACTTTACATTGTAGCAAAGTGTCATTTCTTCAGTGTTCAGTTTGTAGAATTCCCAACGCACACGTTCCTGCTTTACAAATGGCTTACTTGTAATGCGGGTGCTGAATTGACCAACGGCTGGAACCGCATGTTCAGTCACATGCCTGATGAAGGGGTCCTGTGCGGCTCTGAAATGTCACTCTTTGCTGTAACGATGTAATCATCATATTAAAGATTGGACTCATTTGAAGATCTGGTGTGCTGGTGACACTATTTCTTCAGTGTCGTCACATGAATAGATATAATAAAATATCTACAAAAATGTGAGGGGTGTACTCACTTTTGTGAGATAATATATATAAATATATATATATATATATATATATATATATATATATATATATAGTGACAGTTCAAGGCCATGCCACGGTGAGTGTTTACTAAATTGGTATAAAAAGGACACAGGATTCTCAAAGGTGCAGTTTGGGAAGCTCGGACATGCTTATTGTGAACGGATAAAGCTGTTCTCTATGTTTTCTCCAGATTTGTTATTTCTGGATCGGGCCTGGAATTTGAAGGTTCTGAAGTGCTTTGGGTGGGAAGAAACCTTTAATCCCATGTCCAGTCTTTGCTTGACTCCTACAGCCTGTGTAATGGCACAGGTGTGCAGGATCAATATAAGACAAATCTGAGCATAGCTCAGTGCAGTTTGCTGCCTTTTGGAAACAGAGCCTTGTCAGGAGTTTGGGTTGTTCCTTTTAGAGACTGCATGCCTTGTGTGGGAAACTTCTGCCCAAAGGACTGGGCCCAAAAGACTGGGAAGGTCGAGACAGCTACGCGGGCCTGGGAGACAAGGAAAGGGTCTGCGAGGTTGAGAAAGCTGAGCAAGCTAGCGAGTCCAGGGGGATTGGAAGAGGTCTGGAAGTCTGTGGAAGAAGGAGCAAACCCAGGGGTGGCTGAAGAACCCTGTATGGAGTCCAGGAGTGGGTCTGTGCAGCAAGGTACTGCAACCGAGGCTGAGTGAGCCTTAGCAGTTGGGTGGCTTAGTATTTTCTGTTATTTGTGTTCGTGATGAAGAACCCCTGAATGGCAATCCATATGTGTTGGACTTTTACGTTACCTTTCATTTAATAAAAATGGGCTGCTGAGCCCTTAGCTATTATTCCTGTCTGACGTAAACTCACTGTACATGTATATACATGTATATAGTCATGATTATGGCACTAAAGTTTGGAAACAAACTGAAAATACTGGATTTAGAGCAGTAAGCAGACTGAAATCACTAGATTTAAAGCAGGACTCCAGCCAAACATAAAACCAGCTTTTGCGGCAATAATCAATGCATTTATATTGTACTCATGATTACAGAACTCCATTCATTTGTGTCTTTTATATCTGCCTAGAGTTCAGTTTTAGATAATGGCATTTCACACAATAGCAAGACGGCTGCCTTCTACATAATGATACATTGAAAACTACTTAACTTCATGGAAGGTCTGTGACTGTGAAACAAGGCTGCAAAGCCAGTAAGTCAAGGTAAATACGCTCTTGTGTAGTGTAGGACAACAAGCAGCTTGTACTCAAATCCATTATTGCATTGTGTTCTTTATAACAATCTGTGCAGAAATAATTCTCTTATAAATATGTAAAAGGCAGTTCCACCCAAAACAGATATTTCCATTCTGTGTTGGCAGCAATGGGTAGAGCAGCCTTACAGGAACACCTTTTATTTATTATACGTACTTATATAGTGCCGACAAGTTATGCAGCACTTTACGTAGTTACTGTAGATCATGCATTCACATCAGTTCCTGCCCTCAAGGGGCTTACAATCTAAGGTCCTTAACTCACATTCCTACATACACATGTAGCACTCTCTAGGAGTGTAGGTGCCAGAGTGAGGATTTTTTCCTTATAGTAGGAAAATTTAGGCAGGCCTAGCTGGTGGCTATGCCTGTTTGTTTTCATTTTGGGCTGGGAGTGGCTCAATGTAGAGCTGGTGACTCACAGGCAGCCTCACTGAGACCTCCCTCTTCTTTGTAGAGCTTTCTGTAGAGTTCTGGAAAAAGAGGAGGAGAGGAGAGGAGAGGAGAGGGGGGGCTGCCTGGGGTATTCAGGGGAGCCCTGACCAATCCCCAAATTGGATTGGAAGAGGGCAGGCCTCCTCAAATACCCAGGGTCAGGCCAGCTGAGGGAGTTGTTTGGATGGAGGAGCTGGAGATGGAGTGTTGAGGCTGTCGGGGCCTTTGAGGGAGCTCCCCAGTCGGGGGTGACCTTGGGCCTGGGCTCGGGTACGGACAGGGCCCTCCAGGAGAGTGCGGATGTGGCCTGTACAGGAGGCACAGGTGGAGCAAGAGAGGACAGTAGGTGAGAGCACTGCCGGGCAAATCTCCAGGAAGAGGAACAACTGGACGCAGCCAGGAGGGCTGGTGAGTGACATGCACAGTCAGTAGAGGACTGGGGAGGCACGCCTGAGAGGACTGGGAGATTTCAGTCTGGGATGGGAGTGGAACCAGAGAAATGGACTGTGGTTTCATGGGCAGTGGAGTTGGGCAGCTGCAGCCAGGAGGGCTGGCAGGGTCTGAAGAGGGATGACTGGGATCAGTAGCTGCATGTAGGACAGCTAGCACCAGAACGTTCTATTCTTTTTGCTACACTATAGGGGCCAGCGGTCCCTGCCTGTAAAGGGCAACTGCTAAGGCCTGTCTGGGCCAGTATCAGGCCTAACCCATCATGTGCTATCTGCATCTGAGAGTCAAGTAGTGTGCTGGAGGTGAGACGAGGAATAGTCTGCAAGTAAGTGATGTGCAGGAGGAGTAAGGAGTGATACTCTAAAGAAAGGAATTGATGTGCAGGAGGAGAAATGGAGTGATGTATATACAGGATTTATATAAAGTCCAAATCATTGATGTTTTGATTCCATGGGCATCCCATACTTCCCTATTCCCCATCCAAGTTAAATTCCCTTAGTAAGTTAAAAAAAACAAAGCATATGGACTGTTCTATGTCTCTGAGTGACTGAGAGGTGAATGCCAGGCTGTGCAGGGTGACAGGTGGAAGTTGTGTCATGGTTGGGATTCAAACAACCTTAGCGCTGTCACAACTCAGGGACAACTGAGGAGGAAAGATGGAGAGGGGGATTTGGTTCCAAAGAAGTACAGTCCCTTCAAATAAGGGACAGATAAGAGCTATGCATTTGTAAGCATTTTCAGTTTTGTGTGTCCGGTTATTGACTTGTAGTTTCTTCTTGTCACAGTGTCATACTGTAAAGCATGGGTACTCAACCTACGGCCCTCCAGCTGTTGCAGAACTACAAGTCCCATCATGCCTCAGCCTTTGGGAGTCATGCTTATAACTGTCAGCCTTGCAAAGCCTTATGGGACTTGTAGTTCCACAACAGCTGGCGGGCCACAGGTTAAGAACTCCTACAGGAAAGCGTCCATGGAGGCTGGCCAGTCTACTGCATGAGTTTAAGGCTGATAACTGACATATTGCCCAAGCTGTAGGAAAAGGGTAAAACTAAAACTATACCTTCATTTTAACCACTTGCCTACAGGGCACTTTCACCCCCTTCCTGCCCAGGCCATTTTTCAGCGCTGTCGCATTTAAATGACAATTGCGCGGTCATGCAGCACTGTACCCAAATTCATTTTTAATCATTTTCTTCACACAAATAGAGCTTTCATTTGGTGGTATTTATTTTTATGTTGTTTTTTTTTTTTATTTTTTACAAAAAAAAAAAAAAAGACTGAAATTTTGAGAAAAAAAGTTTTTGTCAGTAAATTTTGTAAATACGTCATTTTTGTCCTTCACTGATGGGCGCTGATGAGGCTGCACTGATGGGCACTGATAGGCTGCACTGACGGTCACTGTTGAGGTGGCACCTATGGGCACTGATGAGGCGACACTTATGGGCACTGATTAGGTGGCAATGATGAGGAGGCACTAATATGGCGCACTGATGGGCACTGATAGGTGACACTGATATGCGGCACTGATAAGCACTGATAGGCACTGATAGGTGGCACTGATGGGCAGTGATAGGAGACACTGATGGACATTGATAGGTGGCACTGATGGGCACAAATAGGTGGCACTGATGGGAGGCATTGATGGGCAGCACTGATGGGCACAGAAAGGCAGCAGTGACTGGCATCACTATTGGGCACTGATTGGTGTCACTGATGGGCACTGATTGGTGTCATTGATGGGCACTGATTGGTATCACTGATGCACACTGATTGGTGGCACTGATGGGCACTGATTGGTGGAACTGGGGGCTACTGTAATCAGGGCACTTATAATCAGTGCCCTCATTACATTTCCGGGTGTTCCCCTCGCCAAACACTCTGTCAGTGTGAGGCAATGAGAGCTCATCACCAGCACTTCCGCATTTACATGTAACCGGCTGTGATTGGACACAGCCGATCACATGGCTAAAGAGCCGCGTGATCGGCTCTTTACGGAGATCGGGGTCGCGCCGTGTCCTTGCAACATGGCGCGGCAGTGATCACGACACTGCGCACCCCCGTGGGCTTGTGAGAGCGGCCATTCTGAGCACCGTCATATGACATCCACCCAGAACAAGAGCCGCCATCCCTCCGTCATTCGGGGGGCAGACGGAAAATGGTTAAAGAAACAAAATCCATTCCAAGTACTTAACCACTTGCCGACCGCCGATCGGCATCTGACGGCGGCAAAGTGGCTCGTTCCCGCAAATCGCCGTCATACGACGGCGGCTGCGGGAACGAGTTTAGTGAGCGCGCGCGCGCCGCCGGAGGCGCGCCCGCGCGCTCACTGTGTCCAGGGGGGGCCAGGGAGCGGGTGCGGCGGCTTCGATTGCCGCCGGCTACCCGCGATGGCCCCCCCGGAGCGAGTGAGCGGAGGTCCGTGTATGTAAACACGGACCTCCGCTCTGTGTGAGGGGGAAGGGCTGTGATCACAGCCTTCCTTTACGTGAAGGCTGTGACCACTTCCCTTCCCCAGCTAGGCAAGCCCCCATACAGTTAGAACACGCCCAGGGAACATAGTTAACCCTTAGCGCGCCCCCTGCAGGTTAACCCCTTCACTGCCAATGGCATTTACACAGTAATCAGTGCATTTTTATAGCACTGATCGCTGTATAAATGCCAATGGTCCCAAAAAAGTGTCA
>BLSH010069128.1:1393134-1413242 GCA_018402905.1 Glandirana rugosa | reverse complement strand
AAACTCAAATAACGTCACAAGAACGCGTTAATGTGAAATGATAAATTAACAACATGTTAAAACGATATACGGCCACTGATAGTCACCATGACAACACACGTCGGAATGCACGACATGTAGATGAACAAAACTACCAAGGAAAAACGGTGAACGGGGTCCAAATAAAAGTTCACAGGACTCACCCAAAGCTTTAACCTGTCATAAGTAGGATACCCAGAAACCGAAGTAGACAAAAAAACAAAATCTTTGTTTGACTCGGCATTCTGTAACTAAAAGAAAACAAAAAATTGGTGAAGTCGGGGCCTTCCTAAAGGTCGAAGTCGCACGACCGCGCAATTGTCAGTTAAAGCGACGCAGCGCCGAATCGCAAAAAGGGCTCCGGTCCTAAAGCTGGAAATCCTTCCGGGGCTGAAGTGGTTAAAAAACAAAAGAAAATCAATGTCTTACGGCTCAGTTTGTTTCTAAAACAAAAAAACAGATGAAGCCAAAGACCCATAGGATGAATACTGTCCAATTTCGAAACCCACTCAGGACACTTGAAAATAAACCTGGGGCAAGTGGCAAAAAGGAACCATCAAAACAAGTAGATGTACAGCACGTAAGGCTGCACACAACAGTACCACTGATAGTCACCGGCATATAGCAAAATTGTACAACAATTAAATAGTAAAGTGTAATTGCGCAAGAACACTGCAATAAACTCAAAAACCAAAAACCAAAAATTAAAACCTAAAAGAGGGAGGTCCGGACGTCAATCTCCACTCACATCCAACCCATCCATACCACACACCATCATGCATACGTGGGCTCCAATAACTGGAATGATACTTCAAAGCATGTGTGAAGATACAGCAGGGCTCAAACCACTATGAATAGAATATATTGGCAGTGCAAAAAGGCTCAGATCCTGGATATAGGATAGTGGCTAAAGTTCAGAGGAAAAACTGATGGATGCATGCATCAATGTAAGTTGGAGCCAAATACTTGGTGCAAAGATCGTTCAGTCCAGGCTTCTGTGTAATCAACAGGACAAAATGGCCGGTGGTTCTCTTATAGGGGATCAAAGATACATCAAAAAAGCCAGGAAATAAGATGAACAAAGTGACCTGTGCAATACTGACAATGAGGTAGTTCAATGTGCACATATGCGGAGACACAGTAATGAGAGTAATCCGAGGGAGGCTATATAGCGGGGTGACCAATAAGTCCGTACGGACGTGAACTCAGTCAATGCAATCCAATGCAAGGCAATTGAAACGGTCTCACCCTTATGTGTATGCCTCTCCTTAACCGATCGTGTCTGTAGACATCTCCAGCAATGGTACTTGTAGGCAAGGAGCCCACCGCTCGTTGTCTCACTGGCTATAATGATGATCCGTTCGTGATCCAAAAAGAGACTCTATGCTGTAGTGTAGCATGGGCCAAACGATTCTTCGTAGCCCCAATGGAACGGAAGGTTAGATGGAGTAAAGACTGACGCCGGACATGACGTCAACGCGTTTCGCTGGATAGATCAGCTTCTTCAGGACAGTTTTTTCTTTCTAAAACAGCTGCAGCCTTGATAAAACAGCATGTGCCCTGCCAACATGCTGTAGAGAAGGACCCTTGCTCTATGTGTGGAAGCAGTGATTTCTTTAAAGAGGTCCTACAGGTCTTCTGCTGAGCCAAAACCAAAGCTGCCCAATCAGCATTAAGGAAAATCTTTGTTCACTGCAGAGATATATGTTAGGGGGTATGTCTGACTCTGCAGAGAGACCACTGGTTCTCTATAAAGAACAAGGGTCCCTTACACTTACTGGCAGGGAACGGGCTTTTCTACTGAAGCTGTGGCTGCTTTAGAAAGAAAACAAACTGTGGGATTTTGAACATCTTTTGTTTTGATGCACCCGGAATGTATTAAGCAGATTTAATTTGAAAGTTCAATTGGGCTTTAACAAAACCTTTTTCTTTCTCGTACATCACAGGACACAGAGCAGCCATATACATCACTATATGCCACCCATAGGTGCATGGACACTGGTAGAATAACCAAAACCCAGGAAGTCCCCCTCTATATAACCCCTCCCATACAGGAAGTACTCCAGTTTTTTCGCCAGTGTCTGAAAAGGTGGATGGTCACTTTTAAGTTCACTGTGAGCTTCCATGCTGTAATCCCGCACAGGTTCTTGAGAATCAAGGGACATCTTTTCCAGATCTGATCCATTTCAAAAAGCTACTATGCTAAGATAAATGGTACCCGAGCCTCCTAAAGAAGATTAAAGGATCAACAACGAGGTTTTGCCTGTAATGCAACCTTCGGGTGCTGGACCCTGTGTAGTGGAAATACTGGGCACTTCAGAACTAAGGCATTTCCTGTAGGGTGCTGTACAGGTCCAAGGGAGTGGATCCTCATATTAAAAGGATACCCAGTCCTTGAAGGTCTGGGGTGACAGAACCCGCCACGATGGGTAAAGGCTAGACCTCTGGCTTAGGCTATTGTCCTGTGGCGGGAGCGGTAAATGGCCCTTACCAGGGTCCAATTATTATACATATTACCCTGCAACAGTTGTATACCTAGGCTGCAAGGTTTGAAAAAAAAAAAAACGTTTTCCTTGTTGTGCATCTTTTGCCCGCTAGAGGGCATAGGAATGCTGCTCTGTGTGATTCTCCTCCACGGGTGCGCACATGACGCAGGCTCGTGTGCACTTGGCGCTGACGGGTGAGGAAAGCTTTTTACAGCTACACAGTAAAGTTTTGTTGCTGCTGACGGTGGGGACGCAGAGCAGCCTATCCTGGGTGGCATGTGAGTTCTATATGTGATGGCAGGTGCAGCCTAGTTATGTTGCATTGACTGCAAGAACAGGTCATTTGTATAGGATTCTTCCAAGGGGGAATTAGGGTACTGAGGAACTTATGTATTGTGTCACAGAGCCAGTTACCACTGCTTCAGCAAGCTATGCCTTCCAAGAAGCATTCTGGGGGGGAGTGCTGCATCAAGGGGCACATGTGTTCCATTAGTGGCTTCTGAAGAAGCTAAACGGAACTCTGCTGTAGCCTCACCAGAAAGACCGGATGTAACCGGGCAATCTGAGCCGTTGCGTCTATCCAGCGTTGTGCCTTTTACCAATGCTTCTACCTCAGAATATATTACTAAGGAGGATCTATCATCAGCTTTGGCTGATCTAGAAAGCAAGATTGTCGGAATTATTGCTTCTGTCACATAGAGTGGCAGAAAGCGTGACAGATCCCCTTCCCCTATTCCTCCTATATTGGAGCAAGACTGGGTTGATGAGGTAGAAGAGGTAATGGCGGATCAGGCAGCTGATATCCAAACAGAGGAATCTGCCTCAAGTGATTCAGAGCCTGAAGAGGCTTACATTATATCAGCCCCTCAATCACAAAAGCTTCTCATCCATTCTCTTATGCAGATGGTTCATACAGCTTTTAAGTTGCCTCCAGTAGATGTCTCGGAAACCCTCCATGGGTTCTTTGAACAGGGTATGCAGGTGTTTCATTTTCACCCACTCTTGAAGCAGGTGGTATATTCCGACTGGAAGCACCCAGGCAGGATGTTTGTGCCTCCAAAGAGATTTTCTTTGTTATGTCCTATGGAGGAAAGATAGTAAAAAGTGGAGCATACCGTTTGTGGATGCAGCAGTTTCTTCCCTGAGCAACACCTTAAGTTGTCCAGTGGATAATGCACAGGTCTTTAAGGATCCTGTGGATAAGAAGCTGGAAGCCTTGTTAAAGGCATCCTTCTCCCTGGCAGGTTCCACCATTCAGCCCACAGTGCCAGCAATTAGGGTCTGTCAAGCCTTGAAGGATCAGGTTAGAGGGCCCAATAGAGCAGAGGATTCTGCTCAGGACAGAGCAAATCTACCTCGGGTTCTTTGCTTTGCTATAGATGCCCTCAAAGGCTCTATACAGCAGACTTCCCGTATGGCTCTTCTGTCTGAGCAGATGCGCAGAATTTTATGGCTTAAAAGCTGGTCAGCAGAGCTCCCTCATAAAAAGATGCTAGCTGCCTTTCCTTTCTATGTAGAGCGTTTGTTTGGGGATGATCTTGATAAGTACATCCAGAAGATATCTGGAGAAAAGAGTTCCCCTATTCCTGTGAAAAAGGTAGCTACACTGCCCTCTTTTAAGGTGCCACGCCCTACTTTCTCATGTTTTTTAGGCCCTAGGCAGTTGTGATGGCACCAGGAATCTGCTGCCAAAGGTAAACAACAACACCAGGGCCTAAAAAGGCCGTGGGTCCAAAAGTTTACTAATACTGGCACCAGACCTTCCTTGTGAAGGGATATCCCCACTCGTTCGAGTGGGGGGAATTCTGGTTCAGAACAGGTGTGTCATCTCCACAGTGTCTAAGGGGTACAAGTTGGGGTCACACTCCTACCCTCCTCAAAGATTTGTGAGCTCCAGCGTTCCCAAGGACCTTTCAAGAAAGGGCTTATTACTCCAAGCACTAGACAGTTTAAGGCGACAGGGGGTGATCATGGAGGTCCCGGTTCCTGAAAGGGGTACAGGGTTTTATTTGAACCTGTTCACGGTTCCAAAACCAAATGGGGACATAAGACCAATTCTGGATCTAAGAGCACTGAACCATTATCTCTCAGTGTGGCCCTTTCAATTGGAATCAGTCCGCTCTGTAGTGGCCTCTCTCAAAGAAGGAGATTCCTGGCATCCATAGATATCAGGGATGCATACCTGCACGTGCCAATTTTTCAACCTCATCAAAAGGATTTTGCGCTTTGTCATAGACGAGCAGTACTTTCAGTCTGTGGATGTTAGGGCAGCGGAGGACTCGGCTTTTGGCCATAGTATCCGACAGGCTGCTGTATAAATCTGATGGTGTCTTCATACAGTGTGTTTCCCTCCCCTCAAGGCTATTGCTCTGGGACGTTCCAGGTAGTAATGTATATGGCTGCTTTGTGTCCCGTGATGTATGAGAAAGAAAATTGGATTTTTTCTTCATACTTACTTGTAAAATCCATTTCTTTGAGTACATCACAGGACACAGAGGTCCTTCCCCTCTCTTTTTGGGAGTTCATTGTTTGCTACAAAATTGGAGTACTTCCTGTATGCAAGGGGATATATAGATGGGGACTTCCAGTTTTGGCTATTCTACCAGTGTCCATTCAACTCAAGGTGGTGTATAACCCAGGTAGTAATGTATTTGGCTGCTCTGTGTCCCGTGATGTACTCAAAGAAATGGAATTTACAGGTAAGCATGAAAAAAAAGTAATCCTGATGGTACCTTTGTTGCTGTTATCAGCACTGAGCTCAGATAGAAGTTATGACACTCTAAGGCTAGCCATAGACAGTTCTTTTTTTATTTTTGATCAGCCAGTTGGCTAACCGAAAAAAAAAAAACTGATTCCTCCATACACACATGCGAGGTAGATGGAGGAATCCTCCCTGTGCCATTTTATTCTGACAGCAGAACACCTCTGTTGTTAGAATACACCGATCAGTGGCTGCAGACCGCTGATCAACAAAGGTTTTCCAACAGCCCTGTCCTACAGCTGCCGATCATTAGGTTGTTTTCTGTCAACCAGGAATGGCCAGAGGTGGATCAAAATTTCCTGAACGGGGCAAATTTTGATCCATCTATAGGCCATATAAGGGCAAGATCAGATGTTTGGCTATGCTATCACAGAACACTGTTCAGAGGGAGTTTGACATGGGGTGATGAGGTGATAGGCTACATCCTTACTGCCTGCTTTAACCATGAAAATGACAACCTGCATCAAACCCCCATTTATTTCAATTGGTTGCATTCGGCAATGGCATGCATCACAGCCACAGCGTGTGTACAGCCCTGAGCTGCTGCATCTTCTTCTTCATGTGGGCATCTGGAGGGCAGTAAAACCGAGACTCAACCTCCTGTTTTTACTGCCACCCATTTGAACAAGCCCTTAGAGTCTGGCACTACTTCGGCCCTGAAATAAAGAGAATGCAAGCAAATAAACAGCTATCCATGCGATAGGTAAGGTTGCATTGTTATAACAATTCAAGAGAAGAGCTTGAAGTTAATACAAATTGTACAGCTGGCAGGTTCTCTTTACCCTGCTACTAAAAATTGTACCTTTTCTCAGTGGGCTTGATTTTTTTAGGTGGGTGTCAAACTTGTCTTTTTTAGTAACCTAAATCCTTTATCATGTCTTATTGAAATGAAAATATGAAATATGGAAAAACAAACATTTACAAAGTATTACATCTCTTCTTACTCCATACAAAAATGCATCTTAGCTAGTGTAGCGCTCTCTGCTCACTTATACATATGCTCCTATCAAAAATAGCCCAGTTTCCATGGTATCCTGGTACTGTACTGTGCACTTGGAATGAGTCACACGCACTGTTTAGAGTTGAAGTTATCAGGCAGGGTACTCTGATTTCAACGGAACACTTATTTATTGTGTACAACGCCTTGAACCATAGTTATGCAGATGAACAATCAGCCCTTTGTTTCCCTGTGACGCAAAAACATTTTGTTATATAGGAAAATGATCAGCACTTTGTATGATATCACTAATTAAAGTCATTTTGTCCTAATTTGAATGTATAAATGTTTTACTGTGCTATATAGTACATTCCTTCACAGATACATTTTCGCTTCTCCACTAGAAAATGCTTTTGGTTTTTGCCCCCTGGTGGTCAGAAAGTAAAACATCCTATAATACAACATAATACAGGTGCATAAAATTAAAATATTATTACTATACAGGATTTATATATCGCCAGCAGTTTACGCAGAGCTTTACAATATAAAAGGGAGACAATACAGCTACAATACAATAAAATACAAGAGGATTAAGAAGGGCCCTGCTCAGAAGTGCCTACAATCTAATTAAAAGTTAATTTATTTCAGTAATTAAATTAAAAAAGTGAAACTCATATAGTATATAGATGCGTTACACACAGAGTGATGTATTTCAAGCATTTCTTTCTTTTAGTGTTGATGATTATGGCTTACAGCTAGTGAAAACCCAAAATTCAGTATCTCAGAAAACTAGAATATTATATGACCAATAAAAAAGAAAGATTTTTTATACAGAAATGTTGGCTTACTAAAAGGTATGTCTATGGACGGTATAGTATGCACTCAATACCTGGTCTCCTTTTGCACGAATTACTGCATCAATGTGGCGTTGCATGGAAGTGATCAACCTGTGGCACTACTGAGGTGTTATGGAAGCCCAGGTTGCTTTGATAGCGGCCTTCAGCTCATCTGCATTGTTGGGTCTGGTGTCTCTTGTCTTCCTCTCGACAATACCCCACAGATTCTCTATGGGGTTTCGGTCAGGTGAGTTTGCTGGCCAATCAAGCACAGAGATACCATGATCATTAAACCAGGTATTGGTACTTTTGGCAGTGTGGGCAGGTGCCAAGTCCTGCTGGAAAATTAAAGCAGCATCTTCATAAAGCTGGTCAGCAGAGGGAGGCATGAAGTGCTGGAGAATTTCCTGGTAGAGGGCTGCGCTGACTTTGTACTTGATAAAATTCAGTGGACCAACATCAGCAGATGACATGGCTCCCCAAATCATCATGGACTGTGAAACATTTTGCATTTCATTTGGAAATCAAGGTCCCAGTGTCTGGAGAAATAGTGGAGAGCTGTGGCGGCCCGTCCATTAGGGGCGCCACCCACCCATCCATGTGTCCGGCCCCTGATCTACATACAAGGCGCCGGACTATGGATTCCAACGGGGGGAGGGGTGTTTTTTTGAAGCATGTGATTAGAGCCAGAGACTCTAATAGGCTTCAAAAATGGTATCGGCACACAACTGGGTAGGATCGGGGCACAGAGCCATGCCCCGATCCTACCCAGTAGTGTGCCGATAGCGAATGAATATTCCCTATTTTCACACTAAATCTCTTACCTCGCCAATCAGGCAGAGGGTCGTGAGTCGTCTGATTCTGCATTGCTGTTTATATTCAGACAGGGAGTGAATACAAATGAAGTGAATGAATGATGCAGCTATGCAGGGGGGGCTGGACAATTCCACATCAAATTCAAAGAACATACAGGATATTGTGGGGAGAAGAACCCTGCAAAGAGTAGTTTGTTGCCCCCGCTGCAGAATGAGACCATGTTTTATGTTAAACCCTAAATATGGGTGTAGCATAAACGGTAGACTAAGCCTTTAACAAATAATTTTTGTAGATTAATTCTTGATGTAATGGTTTGGGGGGAAGAGAGGGGGAAGAGAGTCTTTTGCCTACATACTTTAACCGAAAAGTGCCCTTCTTTTCTATCTCACAAAGTTGGAAAGTATGCAAATACCTTTTACTAACTAGTTCTCTCAAAAGCGGAGCTCCACCCAAAAGGGTACGCTCTACTTGTTCGCACCCTATCCCCCCCCCCTTTACTGCCACATATGGCACTTTATGAGGGAGATGGGGGAGCGGGTACCTGATTTTGACAGGTACCTGATCCCACTTCTGGGTAAGATTGCTGAGATCTCGGAGTATGTCAGGCCCCTCTTCCTTCCCCCACTACCTTCTGGGACACATACAGGTCCCAGAATTCTGCAGGACCATCCATGCACAGTAGGAAACCAGCTGTCAAGCTTGAAGACTTCCCCGGCGGTTTCCCTTAGTGAAGGAGCCAGTGCCTGCACCCGAAGCCAAGTGACGAATCGGCCCACGGTGCTGATATTGCTGGATCCCTGGACTGATAAGTGTCCTTATATTAAAAGTCATCAGCTACAGCATTTGTAACTGCTGACCTTTCATTTTTTTTTTTTTGCCTAAACTGGAGCTCCTCTTTAAGACACAATGGGGTTGATTTACTAAAATTGGAAAGTGAAAAGTCTGGTGCAGCTCTGCAAAGAAACCAATCAGCTTCCTGTTTTGTTTTCAAAGCTTAATTGAACAAGCTGAAGTTATAAGCTGATTGGCTACCATGATCAACTGCACCAGATTTTGCACTTTCCGGCTTTAGTAAATCTCCCCACGATGTCAACTGCCTGATCTAGATATTTTTGTTAACGGCCTCATATGGCCCAGGTGGCTTACCGTCAGCTACTATTGTGGAAAATATCAATCAGACAATTTAAAAACCCTGTTCCTATGGGCAATGTCTGTGTTTTCTTCCTTATAGATAAGTGGAGCAGGCAGTGTCTGCATTCCTTCTCTATAGCAATAAACATAACTGTGAAGCAGTCTGCTACCAGAGCTTTCAAAGGGTGGCCAGACTATGCCTACTAAGTGATCACACTCTCACTTTCATGTCTTCAGGCACCTTTAACCACTTCAGCCCCGGAAGAATTTCCCAGGTTAGGACCAGAGCACTTTTTGCGATTCGGCACTGCGTCGCTTTAACTGACAATTGCGTGATCGTGCGACGTTGTACCCAAACAAAATTTGCGTCCTTTTTTCCCACAAATAGAGCTTTCTTTTGGGGGTATCACCTCTGCGTCATTTCTGATCACCGCTATAAATAAAAGAAGAGCGACCATTTTGCAAAAAAACCCCAAATTTCTTACTTTTTGCTAAAATACAATTCAAAAAAAAATATATAAAAAAACATTTTTTTTCATCGGTTTTGGCTGATTTATATTCTTCCTCATATTTTGATCAAAAACATCGCAATTGGCGTTTATTGATTGGTTTGCGCAAAAGTGGCAGCGTTTACGGATGGTGAAAATTCATTTCTGGGGTTATTCTTTTTTTATTATTTTTTACTAGCAATGGCGGTGGTCTGCAATTTTTAGCAGTACTGCGATATTGCAGCGGACATGTCGGACCATTTTTGACACTTTTTTGGGACCAATGACATTTATTCAGCGATCAGAAATGTAAATGTCCACTGATTACTGTATAAATGTCATTGGCAGGGAAGAGGTTAACCTGCAGGGGGAGATCTAGGGGTTAACTATGTTCCCTGGGTGTATTCTAACTGTGGGGGGGTTGGGCTACCATGGGCATGAGAGATCTAACTGATCCCAGTGACAGGGATCAGTAGATCTCCCATGCCCCCACTAACAGAGCGGGGAACCGCCGTGTTTACATCGGCAGTTCCCCGTTCTTTGTCTGTGGCTGCTCATTGCGGCTCGCCAGCGGACATCGGGTCCGCCCGAGCCGCGGGTACACTCCTCTGGAGTGCGGCGGGCGCGCGCGCCCCCTAGCGGCCACTCGCAGATCGCCACTTTTTTTACGGCGATTCACGCCCAGCGTCCACACTGCCACCGTAAATAGACGGTGGGCGGTGTGGAACTGGTTAAGCAAACCGAACCAAAAAGGAACCAGATTGGTAACAAATAATTACAAGGTTATGGGTTATAGAATATGTTGGAAAGCTGCTTGAGATATGTGTTTTACCATGTAAGATGTTGGACACATGACTGAGCCCTTCTTATTTTTTTTAAAAATAACAGAATATGCTAACAGAGTAAAACCCAAGAGCTAAGCATAAACATAAGACAGCAGATAGTTTTCCAGGTTGGTCAAATGCCATTAGCCGAAGTATGGCTTCCTCTTCTGAAAACTACCTCTGCTTTCCTCTGCCTTCCAAATGAGGTCAGATCAAGCAAGGACCATCTAATGACTATGTTGTAGAAAATAGCATTTTACCCTAATAACTTGACATATATAAAGGATCCACCTACATTTTTTTCATGCTATGCTTGCCTTATCAATGGAACTAAGTTTTAGAATATATAATATACCACTGGGCCTGGCTTCTACCATGAATCAAAGTTACTCTGTCTTATGGTTTGCACATATTATGCTAGAACATTGTGCTGTGGTGACTAGAATACTGACTGTCACGAACATGAATTAAGTTGAAGACCTGAGGTTTCTTAAAACCACAGTACAGAAAACATATGGACAAATTGTTGCTATTTGGGTTATTGTATGCTAGTGATGCCGGAAGTTTGCTAACAAACACAGCAGATATGAACAGCATTTAAAAATGTCTCATTAGGCACAGTGTTAGCAAGCAGATACATTTTCATATTCTAGGTGGGATCCTTCTTGCTTTGTCACACTAACAGTGGCATTCCATTTCTTATCATTTCTTTTAGTAGCATGCAGTGGGTAAGCCCTATAACCCCTATATATACAGAACAATAGTAGACATTAAGCTGTACGCTATGCATGTTCTTGTTGGGTTAGGATGATTGTTGTGTTGCTTTTAAACTTTATGTCGAGCCAAATTTTGGGAGTTTTTTAGCTTTGGATTTAGTGAAAAAGAGAACCCCAGAAAGGTTTTTGGCTGCTATCTGGGGCTCTTTTAGAGACATTTTTCATCAATTAGGCCTCATGCGCACAGATGTTTGCAGGCATTTGGTGTGTATAGTGTAAAATTCCAAGCACTTTCCTGTGTCCTAATTAAAAGGGGCTTCCAGATTCCGATAAGCCCCCCACCTGCAGACCCTCACAACCACAGCCCAGGGTTATGGGGAAGAGGCTCTTAACCCCATCAACATGGAGACAAAAGGATTTGGGGTGAGGGGTGCAAAGCCCCCCCTGCCCCAAAGCACCCATACTCCACATGTTGAGGTCATGTAGCCTGGTACAGTTCAGGAGGGGGTGGCCGCTTGCTCCCCCCCCCCCCCCATCCAGGTTGCATGCTCGGATAAGGGTCTGGTTTGGATCTTAGGGGGGGGCCCACGTCAATTTTTTTAACATTTTGGTGCGGGGTTCCCCTTAAAATTAAAACCAAACCTGAAGAGCCTGGTTTGGACTGGGGGGGGACCCTACGCAATTTTTTCAGGGATTTTTTTGTATATTGCCAGGAACTGGCAATATACATTACAGCCGCGAGTGGTTTTAAATGACAATTTTTCCTCTGGAAATGTCATTTTGTTCTGGCTATGTTCTACACATCACAGAGATGTGCCCTTTTACAGGCAGTCTAAGGAGACCACCCAGGCACAATATTTAAAGGAATATTTCTTTTTTTTTCACTTTAAGCATTTTTAAAATCACTGCTCCTTTAAAAATTAAGTTTTTGACAAACTTTTTATGTCCCCTAGGGCAGGACTCGGACCCCTATAACCATTGTATGCCCAATTACCTGCATATAAGCCTTCAAAATGAGCAGTTTTGATTTTTGATGTTCGGGTCCCATTGACTTCAATGAGGTTCGTTGTTCGGGTTGGAACTTTTGGGATGTTTGAAAGTTCTGGTGGGAACCAAACAGAGGTCCGTTCGGCCCATCCCTAATAACTAGGTATGCTCCAATACAAATTTTTTATGAGTACTGGTACTTTTTTTAGTACTCGCCGATACCAATTACCAATACCTTCCGCAATTACGCCGACAGTGTGAGGGGGAAAAAAGCAGATCACCGGCTGCAGACAGAGGGACATTGGTCCTGCACACGGAGAGGCACTGCTGCTATGCAGTGCGCTCCAGTGCCAACTACCAGTGCCCACCAGTGCCACCTACAGGTGCACATCAGTGCAGCCTACCAGTGCCCACGAGTGCTGCCTATTAGCGCCCACCAGTGCCACCTATCAATGCCTCCCAATGCCACCTATCAATGGTCATCAGTGCTGCCAACCAGTGCCCATCTGTGCCTGATCATCACTGCCACATATCAGTGCTGCTGATCAGTGTCACCTACCAGTGCCTACCAGTGCCCATCCGTGTCCCCCATCAGTGCCCATCAGTGCCACCTATCAGTGCCGCTTATCAGTGCCACCCATCAGTACCTTTCAGTGCCACCCATCAGTGCCCTTCAGTGCCGTGCATCAGTGCCACCCACCAGTGCCCAACAGTGCCACCTCATCAGTGCCCACCAGTGCCACCTATTAGTGCCCTTCAGTACCACTTTATCAGTGCCCATCAGTGCCACCTTATCAGTGTACATCAGTGCCACCTCTCAGTGCCCATCAGTGCTATCTCTCAGTGCCCAGTGCAGCCTATTAGAGCCCATCAGTGCTGCCTCATCAGCGTACATCAATGAAGGAGAAAAATTACATATTTTCAAAATTTTATAACAAACTATAAAACTGTTATTTATTTTTTTTCAAAATTTTCAGTCTTTTTTACATTTTTTTAGCAAAAAATAAAAAACCCAGCAGTGATTAAATTCCACCAAAAGAAAGCTCTATTTGTGTGAAAAAAATGATAAAAATGTAATTTGGGTACAGTGTACCATGACCTCACAATTGTCATTCAAAGCACGACAGCGCTGAAAGCTGAAAATTGGTCTGGGCAGGAGGGGGGTTTAAGTGCCCAGCAAGCAAGTGGTTAATAACCGATAATTGCCGTTTTCTGTGTTTACATTTCAGCTGCCAAAGAACCGAGTTTGAAAGTATCGGTTTCAAGTATCGGTGCATTAGCACGAGTACAGATACTCGTGCTAATGCTTAGTATCAGCACCGATTCCGATACTGGTATCGGTGCCACCCTAGTTATAACCCTTGCACACTCTAAATCAAAAAAATAAATAAAAGTTTTGGCTGAAGTTCCACTTTATTCTGGGTTCCAAGTTTTCAGCCATCTTGATTCGCCAGACTGAGATGATGTATCTCCTATGCATGCACACGGTAATGTTACATCTCTGCTCAGAATCATGTTGGGTTTGTACACATGCACGGCTTGGTGTACACTCAGAAAAAAACACTGACGGAGAAGCATTTATGACAGATCACCTATATGGAGTCCCTTCTGTCATAAAAAAGCACTGTTTTTTTAAGAATTTACTTCCACTTTAAGGTGGAACTCCCCCTAGTATTTTTCAGTTTATGTAGGGTCCTAAACCATTTATAACTCAATGTAACCTAATCAGGTAGATCTACCCCCACTCCCAGCATGGCAACATTTGTCAGCTTTTGTTCAGTTGAAAGCATGGCTGGATTCCTATTAATGGATCCTGTGGGTGCCCACTGTTTGACACCTAAAACCACACCAAGGTCACCTCTTTTAAGCAAAACATTTTCTTGTTTTAGAGGTCCTAACCTTGTTTACAATGCTGAAACAATATGTGAAAAACTTTTATCAAATTACCTTATTGCCACTTTTATGGGACAAATGTGTGACTAATCGCTAAGCAGAAATAAATCTACCCCTTTGCCTTTGGGCCCATGCTTACAGTCCTCTCCCAAGGCCTTCCTGGTTCATCTGCAGAAGTGAATTCTATATTTATTGGTATGGGGAATCAACTGCAAGGGGCATGGGAAACAGAATGGATGAAACATTCTCACAGCACCATCATATTACTAGAGCCCTACTACAAGGTACAAAATTAACTCAAAGAGACTCAGAGGAGCAATAGCCCAAGCTATGTTTATCTGCACCTAAACCTAACAAAGGTTTTGGGTTAAAGTGGTAGTATACCCTCCTATCATTTTCAGCCAAGGAAGCTGCCATCTTGGCCTCTGTTTAATCTACAACTGCCATGATGCTGTACATGTGATCAGCTATGACACCAGCCATTGGATGGTTTGACAGTATGGTTTAGAGCACAACCAATGGGAGTGTTACATTTCGGAAATGTGACTGGTTTTTAACCTGTTAAATGCATGGGTTTACTACCGCTTTAAGTATAAAAGCAAGAGAGTTTTAAATAATAAGACTTGGACTGAGGTTTACTTTTACCTTGTACTTTTACTGGCCGTGTCAGCTGCAGATCATTATGTTAATTCATGCAAATATGCTGAGAATTTTTCAATATTTGTACATAATAAGTACACCTGAACATTTGCTGAAATTGTAAATTAAAATATATCCTGCATATAAATATTGTAATGATATTTTTTCAATTGAAAAGTGTTTGCCTTTTCACAATTCTATTAATTTTCTTAAAACAGAAGCTGGAAATGACTTCAGATGCCTCTGTTCAGTAAATATTCCGTAAGGCTATTCAATGGGGAACCGTTATGTGCTAAACTCATACTAACCTATCAGAAACCATCTCTTAGCCGGTATGACTACAGAAGATTCTCCTTTCACTGTTGTACTTAGCATGCATTATATTGTAGTTACTTGAACTACAAATGCCATGTAATGCATCCCACCATATATTATGCTATAGACGTCAAGCTGGAAATCATGTGTAAAAAATAATAACTGTATTACAGAAACACAAAATGTGTACAATAGTTTACAATAAATTCACAATAGTTGTTTTTGAAATTAATAATAGTGAAAAAGTGAAAAAGGAAAGAGATACTGCCATTCTTATTTTGAATGATGAACAGCAAAAATGTGTACAAATGAACTGAAACCATTTCAAATCTATCCACTATCAAAATATATGATAATGGCCCTGCAGGCAGTGCCACTGTATTGTCACCCTAGCCGCCCACTAAGTCCCAAAACTTACTATGGGTTGGCAAGGAGCTCATGGAAAGTAAAATTAGGTTCCAGTAATGCTGAAATATGACTATCCCATACCAACATGGCAAAGGGCTAAGATCCCAGCACAGGACACTCATAATCCATATTCGATTCTTCAAATATCGTTAGCAACATCTCCATTAACAACTAGTCCATCTCACCTTAGCTTCAAACACGGACTCAAAGTTCTCACTGCCCTCACCACTTCAGTGGACTACCACTTACCAACCGGAAGGTTTTCCAGCTTTAGGGCCAGAGCACTTTTTGCGATTCGGCACTGCGCCGCTTTAACTGACAATCGCGCGGTCGTGCGACGTTGTACCCAAACAAAATTTGCGGCCTTTTTTTCCCACAAATAGAGCTTTCTTTTGATGGTATTTGATTGCCTCTGCGTCATTTCTGATCGCCGCTATAAACAAAAGAAGAGCGACCATTTTGCAAAAAAAAAAAACAAATTTCTTACTTTTTGCTAAAATTCAAATCCAAAAAAAAATATAAAAAAACATTTTTTTTCACCGGTTTTGGCCGATTTATATTCTTCCTTATATTTGTGATAAAAAAAAAATCGCAATTGCCGTTTATTGATTGGTTTGCGCAAAAGTGGCCGCGTTTACGGATGATGAGAATTAATTTCTGGGGTTTTTATATTTTTTACTAGTAATGGCGGTGATCTGCGATTTTTAGCGGTACTGCGATATTGCAGCGGACATGTCGGACATTTTTGACACTTTTTTGGGACCAATGACATTTATTCAGCGATCAGAAATTTAAATGTCCACTGATTACTGTATAAATGTCATTGGCAGTGAAGGGGTTAACCTGGGGGTGGAGCTAGGGGTTAACTGTTTTCCCTGGGTGTGTTCTTACTGTGGGGGGTGTTGGGCTATCATCGGCATGAGAGATCTAACTGATCCCAGTGACAGGGATCAATAGATCTCCTATGCCCGCACTGTCAGAATGGGGAACCGCCGTGTTTATATCGGCGGTTCCCCGTTCTTTCCCTGTGGCCGCTCATCGCGGCTTGCCGGTGGACATCGGGTCTGCTCGAGCCGCGGACACACTCCTCAGGAGTGCGGCGGGCATGCGCCCCCTGAATTTCTTGTATTAACCCCAATCACTGTGGGTTTCGCCTTCGTGTCAGTGGAGAGCAGCGCCATTACCACCACTAATTTCTACCATATTATTAACTACACATATTGTGGAGTTCTGGTGGGGGCAGCAGCTCTCAGAGTATAAGTTTTTATCTGTTTGCGCGGAACACATAACACCCATGCGCCCCCTAGCGGCTGTTCGCAGATCGCCGTGTTTTTACGCCGATTCGCGCTCAGCATCCCGACAGCCACTGTGAAAACACGGCACGCCGTCGGGAACTGGTTAATGAGCTGAGGTCTGTAAGTTACTAAAGAGCCTCTGTTTTTGAGTGAACAGCAATAGTTTAAATCAGGCATGTCAAACTGGGATTTTACTTGGTCCATTGGTGGCCCTCCTGCTTCTCATTGTATTCTACAATGCAACGCAGACACCTTTCAAGACATAACTAAATCTACAAGACCTGGAGCACTTATAAACTGGTATAAACCAATGCTTAGGGGTGAGAGAAAGTTAACATATATTGCACTTTCTTTATCATATTACTTATAGGACAGTGAAAAGTTATGTTCACATTTTGTAAAACAGATCCCATGTTAAGTTAAGAAAAACCAGCAGCAACTTTAGAATTCTCTGGTCATGGGCAATGATGGAATGCCTTCTGTGACAGAAGTGCTGTCTGTCACTGTGACAATGTAGTATGTGGCAAGCTGAAAGATGACCAGTTAAAGGTTGTCTGTATCCTCAGAACAAGTAGCTCAGGAATTAACGCATTTATGCCACAAGGAGCCATCGCTTTAAATGGGCCGAAAAGTCTGAAACCGGCAAGAGGGCTCCAAATTATGTAGCACTGTGATTGTGTGCACTGTATTGAAGTCATCAGGAGCCCATTCTACCAGCTCTTGACCATTAGTAGTTGGTCTTGAGCTACCCGTGACAGCTCAATCATAGTTCTGAGGTCACCAATAGAGCAGGGGTTAAGGACATATAATAATAATAAATTATCATCAGAGCCAGGAGGCTGAATGTGATTTTGTTGCTGGGACTAACCCCTCAGAGGGAAAACGTTGTGCATTTTGTTACATGGTTTGATGGATAAACATGGGCAGGAAGCCCTGAAACGCACTCTACCACATAGATTGGCCCATTACAAGCTCTCCATTTGAAGCAAAGTCTCACACTTCCTCAAGAGACAGCACATCTCCAATCATAACTAGTGCAATTCATCACTGGCATGATTGATCCGTGAAATGAATACAGTATGACAGGATCAATGAGGACTGCGAAGACAAATTGGCAACTTCTTCCCTGGAGTTACATTTTGTATTCCTCCGGATAAACAGTACTGAAGCAAAATAAGATAAGTACAATAAGTAGATAGTAAATAAACTTGTGTGTTCCTTGCCATTTATTTATTTATTATTTTTTTAATTTTTAACTTAATTGTACTACCAAGGTATATCTATAGCCATATTAACACATATAATTGCTGGCCCCATAGCCTAGTATGGCCAGTGCACAGAGAAAAAAGTATTTTTAGTTCATTTATTTATACATTATTAACACAAAGTGAAAAATATGGCCTCTTAATGAAGATTAACTGTAACACAGTAAACTCAGGTGTTTTACATTCTCCATTGTACATTCTGTGCATGAATTAATGAACACCATTATATTTTTTGCATTGCTTCAAATCAATCCAAAGTCATTTGGCCAGTAATTAAGATATTAAATGACAGCAGTCCTGCTAGAGATCCCCAAGGTTCTGCATTGGTAGCAGTATGTCCTTCATCTGATTTCTCTGCAATGATTAGAACTGTCTCTGTACATTAACAGTGTAGTACAAGATGAGATGGCGCTTATTTGATAGACTTTACAACATTTCAATGCGGAATTAGCATCACGTTTAGCGTTGGAATAACTACATTGTTTACTAAAAGGCAGCTCATCGTATATATTACTTTATTGCATCGCTAACACAGTGTATCGAAGATGCTAACATACACTTACACTCTAAAACAGCCTTTCTCAACTTATTTAATACAGAGGAACTAATTTTCATGTCTCAGTGAAACCTTGCTAAATCATGAGAGATTATGCACATCATCTGGAGGAATAAAATCTGTGAGTATCCCATTGGAGCCAATCCATCCATCTTGGGCTGTTGCGCTTGGGCTAATTTAAGATTGAGGAAGGCTCATTTGACCTCTGTGATGGGGTCAACTCCAGTCGGTAAGTGGCAGTGAAAGAGGGTGTCTTTATTGTAACATTCTTCCTAGGATAACCCCTATATAGGATCCCTTATTTTGGACTTTATCAGTCAATTTGGACTTTGAATTATAGCGCTGCACCAATATTTACATTAAGTAAAGAAAACAGTAGTGCGCTAAAGTGTCCAGTGCAGCAGCAACATAATATGCGATAATAACATACTTAAACCATATTCATAATAAACAGTTGCGCTAAAACATTTGAAAAATACAGTGATCCGTGAAAATTATATATATATTAAATATACCCAACGATTATTTTAATATTTTTCTAGCTCTATGCGGCTAGAATACACTTTGCCTATAGAACTTGGAGATGATTTTCTAACAATAATATGGCTCTATGCGGCTAGAATACACTTTGCCTATAGAACTTGGAGATGATATTAGAACAATAATATGGCTTCTATGCGGCTAGAATACACTTTGCCTATAGAACTTGGAGATGATTTTAGAACAATAATCTTTCCCTTAAAGCAACAGCTGGAACCTTTCCCTGTACAACTTGGAGATGATTTTAGAACAATAATCTTTCCCTTAAAGCAACAGCTGGAACCTTTCCCTGTACAACTTGGAGATGTTTTTAGAATCTATAGGGAGAGGTTCCTGCTGTTGCTTAAAGGGACAGATTATTGTTTCTTGCACAAAATTAAAAAGTGCATCTACATAGCTGGTTTAAAAAAAAAAATTCTAAAAACTACATTTGCGGCCAGCGGTGCATTTCTTGCACAAAAATAAAAAAAAACAGTGTTGGCTACCTCCTCTTCCTCCACCGCCACTTTCACTGCCTCCTCAACCTCCAACTCCACGTCCAGCTCCATTTTTTATTTTTTTATGTGATTTTAGCTTAAAAATTATTTTAAGTTATTTCCCTATCCCCATTTCTTTGTAGGGCACTTGTCCAACTCTTACCCCCATTTTCCTTCCTTTTGCAGACCTCTAGGACTTTCCAGGACTTTGTTAAAGCCATTTTAGTGCCTAAAAGTTCGGGTCTCCATTGACTTCAATGGGGTTCGGGGTCCGGGTCAAAGTTCGGGTCAAGTCCGGACCCGAACCCGGACTTTGTCCGTAAGTTCGGCCGAACCCGGACTTCCAGAGGTTCGATCAACTCTAATTGTCAGTTCCAGTTGTTGTGCTGAGTCCCTTCAAACCTTGAAGCGTTGAGTAATGGGGTTTCGCATGTATTCGGCCTCAGCCACTGTGACCGCTTGGGATTCCTCCCTTACCCTGCTTTATCTGTACACCGACCTCCTCCTCACAAACCTCGTGTACCACCGACGACTATATTTTGTTAAAACCCGACTTTTAAGTCCCCTCCAGGGGTACGTATAATGGACCCTGCGTAAGTTTCGATGTTACGCCCCGAGACACAGCTCTCAGTAATTTTTTGACTCCCGTCTGTCTATTTCGTCCCATTCCCTCCTTAGGGTTCGCCAGTGTCACCGACTCCGGCTTATGTACGCTTTGGGG
>BLSH010069128.1:1380325-1392387 GCA_018402905.1 Glandirana rugosa | reverse complement strand
TGACACAAGATGATATTGACTCGACGGTCGACCGTACATTCTAGACATGGTAGTCACAGTCGAAGAAGTAATCGGTAAGAAATTAATTGCGAAACGTTGGAATTGACACCTCAAAAGACCCTTATGAATTTGATGAAAATGAAACTAAACATTGGTGAATTCCTGGCCTTCCTAAAGGGTGACATCCTGGTCTCGTGAAAAACGCTAAGCCGTGACACAGGGAAATTGACTGTTAACGCGTCAGGACGCTACGACATGGGTTTGATTTGACTGAGGGGAAAAAGGGTGTTTGTCTCGAAAGAAAACCACCATAAACTAGGGCTTTTTTTTGTTAATAGCGGTGATCAGAAGTGACACAGAGGGGATCAAATACCACCAAAAGAAAGCTCTGTTTGTGGGAAAAAGGGGAGTCAGTTTAGTTTGGGTACAGCATCGCAGGACTGCGCAATTGTCAGTTAAAGGGACACAGTGCCGAATCGCAAAAAGTGCTCTGGTCCTACAGTGGGAAATCCTTCCGGTCCTTAAGTGGTTACAAATCAAAGTAAAAGTAGTTTAAGTATTCCCAGAAAACTCCACAGTTAAGGTTGCAAAGCGTTAATTAAAGAATGGCTAATGAAGAAGCTGACACTGATGGTACAGATCTTACATGCCAGCTGGCAGCTCAGTTATAGTAGAACACAGTGAGCAAACGGATATCTGCAGTATTTGCGGGATTATATATAATAGCTGCTAAATAAAAATCTTCCATGGTTCTGTTCATTGCTGTAATATGCATATGCAAGACAATTATTAAAGTGGTACTCCAGACAAATACTAAAAAACACCCTTTATTTCAGGATAGTAGCAAACAGACAAAATCTCCTGCATAATAGTGTGGTGTAGGCTGAACAGATATTCAAAGTGTAATTGCTGTGGCCTTGCTGCCTTCTGGGATAGGGGGTGTCCCGAATGTCACTAGATGATAAGAAGAAAAGCTCTGAGGAAGAAGGCTTGCCTTCGAAACATATAAGCTGTTGCAGCCCCATGTCCTTTCCATCACGGTTTGGTGACTTCTGCTTCGATAGGACTGCTTGCCTAGCTTTGGAAGCTTGAATATGCTTTTATTCATCACATGTTTGTGAGCATTTTTAATCCTTATTTTAAATAAATCTTTCCTTGGGATAATGCACTAGGCCAGTGCGCCTTCTTTTCTTCTTATCATCCTTTAGTTCAGTTATGCATTCAATATATAGTTTTAGTAAATAGAGACCCTGGGGTTGATTTACTAAAGGCCAATAGGCTTGCAAGGTAACTTTCCCCAGAACTTGTGAATGTGGTGAAATCTCACTTTGCAGAGAATACCCAATCATATGCAAGGAAAAGAACAAAACAGCATTTTGCTCGCACATGATTGGATTGGATCTTTGCCCCATTCACTAAGCTCTAGGGAATATTCCCTTACAAAGTGCAACTTCCTTGGAAAAGTGAACCAGTTTATTTTCCCTGACTGCTGTCAGGTATGAAGTGTCGTTATATAGCGGTGCCTGCATATGCCTTCAGCAGCCTCCCAGATCTTCCTGTATCAGCGTATTTAGGAGGCAAAGCTTTAGTTCTTCATCTGCTCTACTGCACACAAAATACTGCCACAATAACACATTCTTAGTGTTTAAATAACTTACAGGAGTGCCCAGGGAAGAACTGGTGGTATGAAGATGTTTTGTCCCTGTCAAGTCACCAGGCTTGTTGCAGGAAGACATAGACATCGCTGAAAATATTCCAAAACTGGCCCAGAGTGCAGCTAATCATATAGATGGAGTCTCAAGGCCAGTTTAGTAAAGTTCAGCATCACTATTCTAGTCACACTGTGAGCCAGAGAAGAGGTTGTCACTGCAATGCAAGAGGGTGCCAAGATGTGGCGTGGGATGTGCTTTTTTTTGGCCTGGCACCAGAAGATTACTGCCTGCAGCTGGAGTCTTGGAGGAGAGTTTAGGAAATTGGGGGCAGTGATTGCCCCCGTATTTTAATGTATACAGTATGTATTGCCCATTTGTTTTCTGTGTATACTTGCCATTGTCTATTTTCTTTATTATTGTCACAATTGTCCATTTGTTGCCATGTATTGTCAAGATTGCCCATTTCTTTTAATGCCATGTCATGATTTTTGGTTTGCTGCCCATAAATTACCACAATTGCCCATTTCGTGCCTATGTAATGTCACAGCTGTTTTTGATGCTACTAGATTGTCACAATTGCCCATTTGTTTTGCATATTGTAATGACTGTTTGTTCCCCGTGTATTGTCACAATTGCCCATTTGGTGCTTATGTATTGTCGCAACTCTTTTTGATGGTAATGGATTGTCACAATTGTCCATTTTTTTGCTTGTTGCCTATGTACTTTCATTATAGCCATCAACTTTGTTGCCACCATTGTCTATTTTCTACCCATGCGTTATCGTGATTGCACGTTTCTTGTACATGTACTATCACATCAACCCTTATGATGCCCACATATTGAAACAATTGCTGGTTTTTGCTCTTGTATTATCAGGTTTAGCAGCATGTCACAATTGCCAGTTTGTTGCTCACTTATTGTTCTGATTTTCAGTGTGTGGACCACCTCTGCAAAATTGACAGTGTATTGCCCACATCAATTGCCCACAGATTGCCAAGATCGCCAGTGGGTTACCTACACGTTACCATAATAGCCTTTGTGTTGTTTCTAAATTGGCACATTTACCTATTTATCACCAGTCAAATTTGATCTTTGACTGTACTTTTTTCCCCAATGTAGAGTGCTGTTTGCAAACTATACAGACATACACTTTAGGATAATAAATGCATGTCTATACACATGCCTATTAAATATTAATGTGTATGTACAGCCAAAACTTTTTCTTTTAATTTTCAGATAGAGTAGGGAATGGTCAATATCCCTTTGAGAATGGGCTGGAGCCCGAAATGCGTCAAGTCGCAGCCACTGATGATTTTCCTTTGAAGCATTGATTTGCCATTTGGACCGTTGGCGGTTGAGAAGGGTCGGTCGGACCCAGGTGTGATATCTCCATACTGGTTATCCATACATACGGTTTACCCGTTGACATCCGTCATCTGTGGTTTTTCCCTTGAAATGTTCATCCGCCATCTGGACCGTTGATGATTGTTCATATATGAGGAGTGTCGATTTGATCCTGGTGTAACCTACCTATATTGGCTATCCATATATGCGGTTTACCAGCTGATATCTGGTAAGAGTACCTCATCTGTAAGGTGGTGGATGCACTTCTTATGGTGGAACACTATGATATATTGAATACTCACCAACTGATTATTGTTTTTTATCTTCATTTTTTCACGTTGGTGTTTGGAACTTTATTAATTTTTTTGATGAATTTTTGGACTTTTGTTTTGGTTTATCACCACTTTTATAGACATTTTATCGGGTTTATCACCACTTTTATAGACATTTTATCGGGGTAATTCCCGGTTTTTGATCACATAATTTAATTTCTTAGCGCTGCACATTATTTAAGTCTATTATCTGTATACACATATGTTGTTGAGAATGTGGTGCTAGCCGCTTTAGGGTTTAAGTGGATGCGCAGTGTTGCAAATTTTCATTAATGGTCAAAACCATGTCTGGGTATTTTTTGCTGTGTACCAGTGTAACACGTCAAAAATTATATTCATCCAAACCTGTAAAGTTACTGAGAAGTCCATTTTAATACATAGGAAAGAGATGTCAAAACAGGTTGAAAGTGTATGTAAGGCTTAAACAGATCCCATTGGGGAAATTTCCCTTCACTTCATGTCCCTGAGATGCAACAGGAAATCTCCCAAAAGTAGGGACATTCCCCTCTTAGACAATTGGCGGCACTGGAAAAGGTGTCCCCATTGGAAGATTTTCACACCTCTTCTCTTATCTGGTGACAATGCTAAAGGTATATATTTTTACTCACTGACAGACAGTGACAATGGTCACCAAGACAAATAGTGGGGTCAATTTCTTCAAACAGACAGCAATAAAAAAAAATAACAGAATAACCCTTCCCCGCACCATACAAAAAAAAAAAAAAAAGTTTTGCCTGGAGATATACTGTAACTGCCTAGTGTTTGAACTGCCACTGCCTAGTGGATGAGTCTTTTTTCAACCTGGCATACTATATATCTATGTCAGCAATGGTAGCCTTCAAATTAAGCTTATGACAGGTTTTCTTTAAAGCAACTGCAGATCCAGCATGTAAAGATCTACTGTGTGCCAATCATTACATTCATCTTGTCAGCCTTGTTCTTTTCCTAACTCTAGAATATTATACTGAATGTATTTTTCTCCAATTCCCTGCACTGCCTCCTCCACACTTTCTTTCTTGTCAGTCAGTCTCATAATTACACAGTGCAGACACTGCTGATTGTGGCTTCTGTGAGCATTGTGTTGCTCTAAGCTAGCCCACGCATATCTGACTCACTGAGCACACTGGCACTGCAGGAGTTGGGTTGCTATCAAGTGAAGCATGCTAATAGACTGACAGGACTGGAAAATGGTATCTTACCCTTATTCCTACATTGCTGGCCTAACAGATTCACAGAATCTTAACAGGAGGACATTAAACTGATGGAAAAATGCCTAGAAAAATAATTTGACAGCTCCAACTTAGTTCTTCAGGAGAAAATAATAGAAAACCTGAAAGTTACTGCACATCTCCAGCAGAAAAAACACACATGACTTGTAAGGCTTCTTATATAATGGTAAACTGGTCACAAAAAATAGATATTTTGAGCTTAAAACATCTCGATAACTTTTTGTTGTTCAAAAAAAATAGGGAAAATAGAGTGAGGGCCAGTTCACACCACATGCAGTCCAGTACGTTTTTATTCTGCATCAAAAATGCATGGAAAGTAGATTATATGGTTTCCAATGGCATAGTTCACACCAGTGCAGTCAGTTCCAGCTCCAGAAAAAAAAGTAGAACATGCTGCATTTTTCATGCACTGAACTGTACTGGAACGCGGTAAAATGCATCAAAAACGCACTGGAATGCACATGTCCTAAGAAAAAAAGGGGAAAAAACGCACTGGACTGCATCAAAAACGCATAAAAAAACGCACCGGAACGGACCGGAAAAGCGTCAAAAACGCGCATGCAGAAAAGCATCCGGAATGCATCCGGTCTGCGTTTCTATGGTGTGAACTGGCCCTAACAGTACATGGGTAAGCTACATATGACTAAACAGTCCAAAGCAGCTTTCATTAGTGCAGGTGATGTTGACGTGAAGCAGACCTTCAACCTCCCCACCCACTTGCTGTCATTTTTCTTAATATACTGTATACATTTATTAGCTTTTCTGGAAAAATCTTCCCACACTTCCTGGATTGTTGACTAGGCAAGAATGACGTATGCAGTAGTGGGGTATCCATAGCCTTCCCAGGTGGCCTCAGGCTACTCTACAGCACACGCGCCACAGTGTGTCCTCAGACATCTCTGATATCATCAGGAATCAGAGCTGGCTGTCTCTTTCTGGTTCTCGCAGCCGCCCCCCTGATGATACGCCATGGCACATGTATGTCATTGGGGGGCCAGCTGCAAGAACTTGGAAGAAACAGTTTGCTCCTGATGACATCAGAGAAGAAGATGGTGGCACAGGACCAGGTGTAAAGCAGCAGAGCGTCAGATCCCTACAGAACACTGCTGAAACCCGTGGGCATGTGTGTGTTGTAAGGGTAGGGGTCATGTGCTGGAAATCACGTCCTCCATGTTCCTTTCCTAGTTGGGTGCCAAGCAAGGGTCTAAAGAGAGGCCTGCACCAAGGTAGCTTCTTCTGGGCTACGCTAGGCACTATGGATAGGGTCATTGTCTTACACATGGGGTACCGTTACTTGAACAGACAACAGAACTTTAGTGAACTCTCTCAATGTATTATACATCACCATGGTCTCTGATGCATTTAGGAGGGACACGCAGAGCCCTTGCCTTCTCCACCTGTCCAACAATATGGAGCCCTGCCGTGCACCTAGCGCTGACTCCATGCGCGCACATCACTTAACTCTTGTGTACAAGGTGGGGACCTCTGCAGTGCGTATCTGCTCCCGTTGCTATGGGAGAAGGACCTGCTCATGGAGAGAGTGCTAACAACTCCTCCTGCATGAAGATATCCCACCTGTCACTCTTACAAAAGGCCACTAGAGAAACCTTTGTTACCCTTGCTAGACATGTGCATGACGGAAAAATTTGTTTCGTTTCGATTCGTTAATCTAGTTATTTTGTTTAGTTAAATTCGGTTGATTCGTTTAATTCGTATTCGGAATTCGTATTCGGAATTTTTCGAATTTTCTTCAAATTTACAGATTTTTGTCGATTCGAAACATTCAAATCTATACATTTTCAAATCAGTCAACACGAAAATTTTATTTTTTTGATTCGAATGCAGCAAAGTGAACAAACAAGAAAATCTTCATCAAATGATTACAATGACCCTTTAAATCACCTTTGGCTTAACAAAAACAGCATTATTTCTTTGATTTCAGAAGTATATTTACAGGTCAAATTTGAATGGAATGGGATGTAAATTCGATTCGAATTTTAATTCAAATTTCAGAAATTCAGATGAATTTAGTTTCGTTATTCGGAAAATATTCAGTAAACTTCGTTTATACTGTAATTAAGAGATTCGGATATATCTAAATCTCCGAATAATGAAAAATTTGTCTGAATATTAATTCGGAACGAAACGAACCGCACATGTCTAACCCTTACTAACCACTGTATTTTCACATTGTATTAACACTTGTACTATTATCTTCATACACCAGCTGTAAACTATAAGTGCATTACACCCCTTTAATAACTTCAGACCAGACATAGGCAAAGTTTCAAAAGCTTTACTGCAGAATAGGGGACCAGGCCAGTTCAATATAAATTGAATTCATAACGATAGTATCCAGGATTGGCATCTTCAGAGCGGGCTGCTCCTTCAGGCAGTAGCAGGGTCCTAAGGGCAGATAAGCCTTAATTGTCACTCCGGACTCCGGACGGCATATTCAGCAGGCTAATGGGATGGAGTCTGGCAACAGTATCAACAGCTTCCATGGGTATGGACCAGTGGTTCAGATCCAGGAAAACCCGTCAAGAAAATAACCAGAAAACACAATTAACAATAGCCTTCCCAGCTGGGGTAGCATTAAACTCTACCTACCTGCATGTGCATCCCAAATTTTGAGCAATGCAGTGTACCACAACACAAGTGTTGAATAACCATGCTGCTACGTAGGTACAGTACATAGTGCCAATAACCACTTCACCCCCAGAAGGATTTTTACCCAAACAAAATTTGCGTCCTTTTTTCCCCACAAATAGAGCTTTCTTTTGGTGGTATTTGATCACCTCTGCATCATTTCTGATCTATAAACAAAAAAAGAGCGACAATTTTGCAAAAAAAACTATTTTTCTTACTTTTTGCTAAAATACAAATCCAAAAAAAATATAAAAAAAACATTTTTTTTTCATCGGTTTTGGCCGATTTATATTGTAGCTCAAAAAATCACAATCAGCGTTTTTTGATTGGTTTGCGCAAATGTTGCCGCGTTTGCGGGTGATGAGAATTAATTTCTGGGGTTTTTATTTATTTTTACTAGTGATGGTGGAGATCTGTGATTTTTAGCGGTACTGCGATATTGCAGCGGACATGACGGACATTTTTCACACTTTTTTGGGACCAATGACATTTATTCAGTGATCAGAAATTTAAATGTCCACTGATTACTGTATAAATGTCATTGGCAGCGAAGGGGCTAACCTGCAGGGGGAGATCTAGGGGTTAACTGTGTTCCCTGGGTGTGTTCTAACTGTGAAGGGGCTGTGCTGTTATGGGCATAAGAGATCTAACTGATCCCAGTGACAGGGATCAGTAGATCTCTTATGTCCCACTGACAGAGTGGGAAACCACCATGTTTATCTTTTGCTCTGGCTGCTCATCGCGGCTCGCCGGCGGACATCGGGTCCGCCTGAGCCGCGGGCACACTCCTCAGGAAACATGGCAGCCCAGAATGCAATAATGGCTGCATGAAATGTATGACCATTGTAATATGAAGAAGCAGGAGGTGTATGTTGGTGTAAAGACAAATGGAAATCTACTAAAGCACAAAAAAGAGAGGAAACCCAAACCACAGGAGTCACATGAGTCTTTCAGGAAAGCCACACTATGTCACACTGCTTAGCGTGGGACAACCTACTGGGCCTTACATTTGCGTGACTACTGTGAAGTTAGCTATTAATACTCATAAAAGTGTAATTAGCAGAAATGTGGTTCCTGTGTGTTGTGTTAAACCCCAACCCTACCTTTATTTTTTTACTACTGTAATGCAGTAAGGTTGCATAAACTGTAATGGAAAGATTCACCCTTTGTGTAAATCTCCTACACTATAGCAGAAAGCTGGACAGAACTCTTGAAATGTGATGAGCCAAACATGCCTGGATTAAGTTCGAGCAGGGTTAGTGAGCATGGCTAAGGTTTAGGAGCTAAATCTGAACCCCATTGAAGTCAATGGGAGCCAAATGTAAAAACACAGTTCTGGACATTTTCTGGGATAGTAGACAAGGGATTGACAAACAAATGGAATGGGGGGAGGGGAGGGGGGTGTCACTGCCCTGGGGTACATTTATCAAAGCAAAAAGAATATTTAACAAAACTCCATTTTGCAGGGAGCAGCGATTTTATTAACGCTTCCAGTAAACCATTAAGGATGCAAAACTCCAATAAATAACTTGCCTGGGGGATGTGCGAGCAGTCCCGAGGCAGGGACTTTTTGTTTGTGGCTTTCTAAAATAAAGTTTAGTAGCTTGTGATTTCATCAGAATGCGACCACTTAAATTGCCCGCAGAATGACAGGTCCTGGTCGCTTTGCTCTGTTTGTAAACAGCCAGGAATTCCATTTATCAATACCAGGCCCTTATCCTAGATGAGTGTCTGCTATAGATGTTAATGGAGTCCCACAGACCCCATTAACAAAAAAAAAAAATGGCGAGGGTGCACCCGCCTCCTGAACCACACCAGGCCATATGCCTTCAATACATGGCAAAACGCTTTGTTCCCAAGTTGATGAGGACACCACAATGGCCTGATGATAGTGGGGGTCTGCAAGCACGGGGCTTATTAGAATCTGGATACCCTCTGAACCATAAGAGGGCACCTAGATACCAACCCCCGGCATGTGAATGAGTAAGGGGGTATTCATGAGTACTCATTCACAAACAATAATGTAAAGTGTAAATAAAAACACAAACACAGTTTTTGAAAACAAAATGTCCAAAAATGTAAATCACTATGGTCAACGCCTGCCTAATGAAACTTGACCACCCTAACGCGATGACAGACCCTTTTTCCCCACCCTGTCATTGGTAAAATAAGGGGAGGGGCAGGGTTAGTTGTCACATCATTATCCAAATATATCTTTGGTCATATTTGGGCAATGTTATTACCCAAATATAATCGTGTTACCATATTTAGCCAATGATGTCCCCCCATTATCCCTGTTCCTTTGCTAACATGGTCTGGGATTCCTGGCCAAGTATGTGAATATCAGTGGTTCCTTAAGTACCATTGGCAGCAGGAAGCTGTCATGTCAGTCCATGTAGAATGCCCCAAATGATCAGCTTTTGATTGAACAGCCAAACAGCGAGTGCTCTGTCCAAACTTATGTTCGTACCGAACACTCAGCTCTTACCTACTCTTGACACTGCTCTGGGCCTTGATATAGCAGGTAGTTACTACAAATGACCACAAGACACTAAATTCACAACAAATTCATAGCTAAATTGTAACAATAGAAAATGATAGACTCAGTTATAACAGGTTACTATTATTGGTGAGCCCTCTTTTCTTAAAGGTACATTTCATCAAATGTCTTCTATATCTTTGAAGCTTTTATATTGTGTGCATGTTGGAACAATTTACCCATTCAGCTGAAGGGTATTTGATATTTGGGTTTTGATACTTATTGGGATATTTAAAAGATTTAAAAGGGTATTGATATTTAAAAGTGGCAAATTCAATTTTAGGAATTTCCCGCCTCTCAAAGCATAAGTGAGGCAGCATTTTTAGGGGAGGAAAATAAAGTAAAAGAGTTGCATGTTACAGTGTAGAAATATCTGTACTTTAACTGTCTAGACAACAACAATGATGCAGCAAGAGATTTGGACAGAGTACATATAATTTTATGCGGACTTGTCCCTCTACCGCCTTAACTTCCATGCTAATTTTGGTGCCTAGAACAACCAGACACAAAAGGGGCCATTCAAACAAGTGTCACAGTTCAACAACGCAAAGGCGCTTTTGTCTGTCCTTGGCGATCTTTGTTTACACCATAGGGATGGGCTTTAAGCAGGACAAATACAAACATACAAATGGCTTTTTCATGAAGGAAAGGTAAGTTTTCATTGGAATTCATCTGATTACAAAAGCTTCTCGTCATGAACAATGTAATATAAAAATAACTTGTTTGTAACAAAGCACGCAACATGTGGACTTCTGGATTCACATGCATAGTCAGAGATGGAGACTTTACAAAAACTGAGCTCCACCCTATCTGCTAAGACGTGGCAACAATGTATTTTTTCAACCATGTGTATTTTTTCTCAGCTCTGCCTACTTCATGACACAAAAACCTCAGATGTAAAGTATGGTTTGATGGGGAAGTATACTTTCTGCACCATTATACTTACCCTATTTATCTATCACCTCTTCCCACCTTGTCCTCAACCAACCTATCCTCGGCTGTCCAAGCTACATACCAGCTGGGTTCTTGCAGCCATAACCTACCTCAATGTTTAGAAGAACTGGCCTGGATCTTCCTTTCTGAGTGTCTGCTGCAGACAGGAATAGAATGTACAGGCACAGACAGCAGGAACAATATCAGATAGCTGGATGTAAACAATGTAGCAGGCAGCAAGCACCCAGTTAGTATGCAGTTAGGACCAGAAAGAATGGGTAAGTTAAAGTGTTACTAAACCCAGGGCCCTGCATTCACTATATCTAGTCTTCCACTGTACACAGAACATGTAAATGCAATAGGTTTAGCAAATATAAACTGATCAGCGGTATATAGTAGTTAGAGTAATCGTGTGACTTGTATCAATGTGTGCTGATAGCTTGTAGGAGTTTTCATTTCTCCCACGATCGTTCTATCAGGCTTCAAGACCCCTGACCCTCTGTCTGGACAGTGCTGATTGGCCCTGTGCTGATCACATGCACCCTGTCAAGAAAAAAACCCTTTAGCAATACACAACAAACTGAGCAGCCTGACTTTAGATGCAGTTTTTTTTTTTGAGTCTGTTGAAATAAGAGAGGATCAGAGCAGACAGGATCGAACAGCCTTTTTAAACAATGCAGAGGATTAACCCGTTAGGTTCCACACTAAGGGGTATGACAAGCATGCTGTACTGCATATACAGGCTGATTTTACTGTTGTGGATTTAGTAACACTATAATCATTCACCTGGAGTGGCATCTTTATTGTTAACATAGTGTTCTATATTTCAATATGCCCCCGTCCACAGACCAGGTTACCCACCACCACACATTACTGGGGAAGAGACACTTGTCCTCTCAACATTGAAATAAGCTGCTTTGTCAATGAAGGTGTTTGGATGCATTTGGAAGATGAGGGTGACAGGGGGTACGGTGTTAGCAAGGTGGCAGTGGAGTGCCAGGTGTGACGAGGATGACAGGAGATAGGGTGTTAGCAAGCTGGCAGTGGTGTGTCAGGTGTGATGAAGATGAGGATGACAGGGGGTAGTGTATTAGGAAGGTTGCAGTGGGGTGCAAGGTGGTATGAGAATGAGGATTACAGGGGGTAGGTTGATAGCAAGGTTGCAGTGGGTTGCAAGGTATGATGTACATAAGGATGACAGGGGATAGACTGATAGCAAGGTTGCAGTAGGGTGCCACGTGTGATGAAAATGAGGATGACAGGTGTGTGATAGGGGACAGTAGGAGTAAAAGTAGTGTGCACCGTGGGATGACGTTGGAACGATAGTCAGATAGGGGACAGTAGGAATACATGTAGTATGGAACGTTGGGTGACGTTGGAACGA
>BLSH010069128.1:1336666-1372173 GCA_018402905.1 Glandirana rugosa | reverse complement strand
GGGGCGGGGGTAGGGTTATATTCCGTTGGCGCGTCGTGCCTGGGCCATAAGCTCACCTTCTCTCGCTGCTCAGCTCCGGCATCTTCTCCCCTCTCTTCTTTCTTCTGCTCTTTTGCGGGGTCTTCTGTCTTCTGAGGGGGTCTTCTGCGGGGTTCTTCAGCTCTTTTGCTGCTGTCTCCCCGGCATCCTTCTCCCGCCGCCGCCGCTGCTTCTTCTCCCTCTTCTTCTTCTTCTTCTTCCCCTTCTTCTGGAGCTGTTGACTCGTCGCTCTCTTCCACTCGAATACCGGGTCCGTGCTGCGCGGTTGCCTTATATTGGGATGGGGGCGGGGCCACACGATGACGTCATCATTAGCCCCACCCACATGATGTCACATCCTGGGCCGGGGCATCGCATCACAGCCCCGCCCCAGGATGTGACATCATGTGGGTGGGGCTGATGATGACGTCATCGTGTGGCCCCCGCCCCCATCCCAATATAAGGCAACCGCGCAGCACGGACCCGGACTACATATGCTCAGAAAGAAAAAAAAAAAAACAATTCAACACATTACATCACTTCTGAAGTTGATTTTGTTGTACAAGAATTTTCATATGTTGAGTAACCTCTTCCCTTTCAATCTGAGATTAGCATGCAACAAAAAAACGGACGAAAATTCGTCTGATAATCTGATCGTGTGTACCCGGTTTAAGATTTACATATCCTGCTAAACAGCACAACCAGGATGGTGACCGGACTTCTCTCTACTGCAGTTGCAGCAATACAGTTAGGTCACATTACCACCCAGAGACTGTGATTGGATGGGAGAAGCATCAACAAATCAATAAGATTATTCTTTTTTCTCCTCCTGTCAGCAGGTTACTTGTCAGTCAATGTTACTCCAGTTTGGCCCCAAGTGCTGACCTTCTCTATCAAATGGTGATCGCTGTCATACAGAGGATTACAAGAGGCTCATATCAAACCAAATTTAGGTACTTACATTAGTTGCAATTAAAAATATGTGTATTATTTTTATTTTAATGAATACACAGCTTCAAAAAATTTTTATTCTTTCATATGCGCCTGGAGCTCTGCTTTAGGCCCCTTGTACGCAGGGCGGGCTCCGTTGGAGTCTGCTTGCTCGACGGGAAATCTGGCCACTGATCCCTGCTAAACAGGAGGATGGCTGGTCTGTGTCCTCTCCATATAATGCAGAGCGGACACAGACACAGCCCGCTCTCCTCTATGGGCTGTTGGATGTAAAACGACCGCTTGCCCATTTACACCCAACTGCCATTCGATCTGATCCACCAGATAGATGAGAAACGGATCCCCATCCGTCTGTTTTTAGTGGACAGGATCAGATCAGATGCTGGTGGGTGTCAATGGACACATGTCAATAGATGGTCCAATCGGGTCGGCAATGGATGGTCCGATCGGGTCCGCATAAAAAACTGACAGGCAGACCCAATCAGTCCACCTCTATGAAAAGGCCCTTAATGTTAACAAGTCATTACTTACTAAGGCTAGGTTCGCGAGTCCAGGAATGCGTATAAATCGCATGCGTTCTCTGACCCGTAGGCAAAACATGCTGCTATTTTGCAGACGCATGAAGATGCCATTAGTTCGTAATGGCACCCAATGCATCAGAAAACGTTTTTGGGTGTGCAAAACCATGTGGCTCTGTGCCGCTGCATTTTTTTAAAAAGGGTTGGGGAATTTTCCCCATGTTTCCCACAGCAACAACAGCCAGTTCAAATGAATGAGATTCTGTGCCCACATGGACTCGCTACAGTGTGAACCTAGCCTTAGTTATTCTCATTATTTATCTGAAATGAATTATCTGAAACAGCTAATAGCTATATATTCTAAGATTGGTCAGCTGGCAGGATCTGGAGTGTGCTGCTGCTTTACATAGACATGAGGCTCTTTACCTGGCCAAAATTAGCTGGATCTGGCAATGATCATCTAAAGTCTATGGCTACCTAAGGGTTCATCCACTCTACAGATCACATGTTATTGCTGCGATGCAATGCATTATTAATATGCATTGTGATGCTTTTTTTTATTTTCTCAAATTCTGTTATTCTTCTGCACAGCAACGTATTACAGCATTACAAATGCAAAATGGTTTATCGTTTTGCAATGCAAACCAGCGTAATGTGTTGGTGTGAACTGAAGCTATAGAACATAAAGCAATTGCCTTGTTCTTCCATTGGGACAAGTTGGCCAATGTTGCCAAACACAGCCCAAAGCTGCTTGTGTTATCAAACTTTAAAAGGTAACTCCACTTTCATGGGGAAAAAATGGCAAACCAAAAAAATAATAAAACATTTACAATTTGCGACACAAGTCATACTGTAATTAAATGTGTGGCAGGGGCCCACTTTGCTGCCCGCTATTTCTGAGGCTTTGCTAAGTGGCTGCCAATAGTATACAGGCTCTTTTTAGCAGGGAGAATTTGATTTTTCCTCTCCCTCTTATTTCTGTGTGCAGAGCAAGACACACAGAAGGATCTGATTACACTGCACTTATACTGTCTTCCTATGGGGAGGACAGTTACAGGAGCCAATCAGAGGGACTTTAACAAGCTGCAGCAAGGGCTGCAAGGCATTCTGGGACATGAAGTCTCTTTACCAGACGGCCCCATAGCTTTGTATGGAGTATGGAACTACAACCCCAGCATGCTCAGGGGGAGAGGAGGAGAGAGACTCCATCTTAATTTTCTGAGAAGAATTGGAGTGAAAGCGTGGCAGAGGAAGAGAGAAGCCCTAAGAGAGGTGCTGCCTCTTGGGTCTCTCCATTGTGCGATCTTAGGTCTCTGGGACCGGTCGGGACATCCAGCTTGAGGGAGAGAGGATCCCAGGTGAACATCCAGATGCACCTGCACCAACAGGGAAGCGTTCCAGTGTGAGCTGACCAGTCGCTGCCAGGAAAGCCTGCCTGTCCCAGGAAGTTCGTTTGGGCCTTGATCGGTCGCAGGGTTGGGTGAGAGGGCTGGGCCCATTTGCAGGAAACAAGGACCCTGCACAGACGGAGTTATATTGAACCCTGTATACAGACATGATTGCTGGTAGTCATCTTGCTGACACATGTAGTACCTGCAGGATACAAGGCCATTTAAGTAGAAAAACACTGTATACAGTGGTCATTGTCCTTTCACCCTTCTGAGGAAAATGTTGCATTCTTCACTTAATGATGTTATTTAGATCTGCTACCCAGGAATTTAAGTGCACCAATGACAGTGGGTAGCTGAAGATGCCAAGACTTGATTAACTTCAAAAAGACTGAAGTTACTATTACCATACAACCTCGCACACATGTTCAGGGCTCTGTATATGCAGTGGGTGTGTGGGCCAGCCTATCTGGGAAGCTATTGGCTGTTGATTTGAATGCAGTATTTGTTATTGGGCCTGTGGTGCCAGGAGACAGAAGAGAGAAATCTGACATAGAGAGGATCAGTCTTCTACTCTCCTCCTGCCTGGACTCATAGAGCCAAACTTCAGTAAAGATAACCAATCTGCTACAAATTGCCGTTATTGTTATTAAAGGGTTTGCTCTGCTCTTGGGGTTATTCTAAGGTTCTGAATCCCCTGAAAGCAGCCTAAATGTACTATTGAGCTATATTGCTCATAACTTCAGTTAATGTTCTTCTATTGTATTCCTTGAACATATTGCCAATGGTTATTCCACAGAAATACTATAGTAAAGACAATTTTTGTGTTTTATAATAACGTGTGTGTTTCTCATTGATCCTTGCACTCACACTATTGGCAGTTGTGCCAAAGGGGCTGGGACAGTTCTTTATGGTTGAGAGGCAGAGTAATGGACTGAACATACTTAACCACTTCAGCCCTGGAGGATTTGCCCCCTTAATGTCCAGAGCATTTTTTGCGATTCGGCACTGCGTCGCTTTAACTGACAATTGCGTGGTCGTGCATCGATGTACCCAAACAATATGGACGTCTTTTTTCCCCACAAATAGAGATTTCTTTTGGTGCTATTTGATCACCTCTGCGTCACTTCTGATCACTGCTATAAACAAAAAAAGAGCGTCAATTTTGGAAAAAAATATTTTTTTTTTTTACTTTTTGCTATAATACATATCCAAAAAAAAAATAATAAAAACAAATCTATTCATCAGTTGTGGCCGATATATATCCTTCTACATATTTGTGGTAAAAAAAAAAATTGCAATCGGCGTATATTGATTGCTTTGCGCAAAAGTTGCCGCGTTTACAAACTATGAGAATTAATTTATGGCGTTTTTACTATTTTTTTTACTAGTAATGGCGACGATCTGTGATTTTCATCGGGATTGCAATATTGCAGCGGACATATTGCACTTTTTTGACATTTTTGACACTTTTTTGGGACCAATGACATTTATAAAGCGATCAGAAATTTAAATATCCACTGATTACTATGTAAATGTTATTCGCAGTGAAGGGGTTAACCTGCAGGGAGCAATCAAGGGATTAACTGTGTTCCCTGGGTGTGTTCCAACTGTATGGGGGCTGGGCTAGCAGATGCACCAGAGATCTAACTGATCCTGGTGACAGGGATCAGTAGATCTTTGTCATGCCGTCTGTCAGAATGGGTAACCGCCATGTTTACATAGGTGGTTCCCCATTCTTCCTCTCTCACAGACGATCGCAGGTCGCCGGCAGACATCGAGTCCGTCCAACCCACGGGGACGCTCAAGGAGCGTGCAGCGGGCGTGCGCTCGCCCACAAATCACGCATGCGCAAATGGCTGTTTATAAGCGAGCCACACTGCCGCAGTAAAAACACAGTACGTGGTTGGGAAGTGGTTAAACGGCTCCTGTGGGGGTATCGCTATAAATGTTATTAAAATTTCCTTTTCAATCGGCAGAGCTGTGATTTTCTGTAAAATGTAATGCAATATGGCTACCTGGAGGAAATCTGTACACAGATAGTGTACAGAACTCCCCCCCAAAAATGTAATTTCCTGCTTGTGTGATTGGCTCACTGGTTTTCCCAGAAGTCTGCACTAAGATACAAGTCCCAATTTTGCCATCCTCTGCAACACAAATGTTATATTTGGTGAGATGCTCCCAATAGGAAATCACATCTAAAGGGATGCAGACACTGACACTTTCTTCATTGCAATCCTGCAAGTGCAAAAGTGACATTTATAAAATCACTCCCATTCACAACGACTTTGCACAAGAACACAGACAAACAGCTAATTCTTCAAAATAACAAAAGGTAGGAAACTGTAACAAAGTTTGTTATAATCCTTGCAATGTACATTGATCACCCAGAGGGTATTGTTTTTTTCTCAATAAAAGTGGAGTCATTCTTTAAGTCCTGGTTCACATATATGCGATGCGAGAACCCGCGCGGTTCCAGTGTGGGTTCCCGTAAACACATATCACCCGCCGGTGGTTTGCACTGCCCTCTGCAAACCGCTGCAGGTGTCAATAGAAAGTTAATGACACGACCAGATCGGTTCGCATATCGCAGTGCAAACTGTCAAATGATGAAGGAATCGGATCGCATAGGCGTGAATCTGATTCCAGTGTGGACCAAAAAAAGGGTCCTGCACCATTTTGGTGCGAATGTGATGTATGGCTGAATTCGCATTGCACAGACATCGCATTGGTCTGCACTGCAATGCGGTGCAAATCGCATGCGATGTCTGTCATCGCACAAGTGATAATAAAGTATTGGGGGGATTTGTTCTATTCCCTTACGTCAGCCTCTCTCAACCTTTTCAACACAGAAGAACCCTTGAAATAATTCTCCGGTCTCGGGGAACCCCTGCTAAAAATTAAAAATCTACAACTCATGATACATTAGTGTGATGGTCAATGGGAAGAATGCTCCTTACACTTGTGGTCATTGGGAAGTATTACCCCCTTACAGATAGCTAAAAAGATCAATGATGTCATTGGGAATTTATCTGAGAGGTAGAAATTGACCATTGCTCAAGGAACCCCTAGCAACATCTGGAGGAACCCTGATTGAGAAACCCTGCCTTACGCATTCATATAGTGTCTAATATTATTAATCGAATAATATGTCTATAACCAAAACTGCCAAGATAATGATTCCTTACCTTTGCCAGCAATGTAGTAATGTCACGTGACCTTTTTACATTCTGACTGTTCAAATCTTTTTAATACAGTAAACCATTAAACTGGTTTTGCTGAACTGGTTACTCTTATTCTGAAAGTTCTGATGCCAGATGGTCAGCATAACAGCCAGGTAACCAGCATGTTCAGAAGGAGGTCAGCAATAGCTCCTCCAGAATTTTCTTATGACACCAGGTTGGGTACAAAATCGATTGGTGCTGGGCATCATTCAAGCAGCAGGAGTGAGAGTGAGTCTTCAGGAGACCGGTCCATAGTGGAGGTAAGTACTAAATAAAAGCTGCTTTTATGTTTTAGCACTCTCTTTTTTAAACCTAACACCAGCCAAAAACTTTTTTTTGTTTCAGGTAGTACAGAAAAAGGTCTGTCAGTTTTTTATTTCTTAGCGTTTTACCATTGGGGGATTCTGCTCACGTCCCATGTGGTCACTAGGACAGGAAGAGGAGGAATATTTTCTGCTATGGGGACACTCTGACATACTGTATGTTCAGTCCTTTGTGGGCTCTCTCTGTAACAAAAAAGTTCCACTTTTTCAGTTTATGAAGTGAACATTTTCTGTTTCATTTGGCTATGCTATGGAGCATTATGTTCATAACTGACTTCTGTCTTGTGGCTCTCACATCTCCTAAATAATGCTTATGGTAAACAGTATCTTATGTCCATCAAAACTCTATTTTATTATACATTCTTATAAGAGAAAAGCACATTAATACTATTTCATGAGAATGTTTACTAGAACTGCTTAGACTCCTTTTAAATTAGGGCGTCTCCAAAGTTGCACGATTTTCAGTGCACCTTTGATGCGACTTTAATCTGACTTTAAATCCTTCGGACCAAAGTCGCATCAAAAGTCAGACCAAGGTAGTGCAGTGCAACCTTTTCTGAAGTCGCAGCGACTTCTGTAATGTCGGCAGTACTGACTCTCAAAGAAAAAATCTGAATTTCACATGTCTTGCGACTTGGGGTTTCACAAATTGGATCCCAAGTCGCACAAGTGTGAAAGGAACCTTACTGTAGATTGTCGCATATTAATCTGACTCAGAAGGTGATAAAATTTGGTGTTCTCAGTCTTGGGTATATATATATATATATATAAATAAATATACTGTATATATCTGTATATCTACAGTAAACCAGCTATATATACACAGTACATATTATCCTATATTCCCTTTACCAGCAAGTGACACCTAGTGGTGAATGCAGTTATTAACAGATATATTTACAATCTGATTTCTCAAATTTATGGAATAGGTCCTTCCATTTGTAACATTTTCATTTATTTTTGTTATATAACTGGTATTTCATTTAGGGCCTTTTTTCACAAATTCCGCAATGCACAGTCTGCTCATTCTTAATGACACCCTCATGCATCCCTCAAACCCGTGTGCATTTGTGGCCACCAAAATGCATGGTACTGCAGTAACATGCGGTTTGCCATGGCATAATTTTAACAGTCACAAAACAAATAGGTGACTGCCTGTGCTAATCCACCTCACTAACGTGCCCCCAAATCCTCAAACAATATCTACAGATAACAGCTCATACCAATTTGCATTAGTGAATACTTTTTGGTAGAAGCTGCTATCTGTAGATATGATTTTAACAGTCATGCCTGTCGTTCTTGTTGCACGCAGGGCCGGCCCTACCATGGGTCCCAGTGGCTCCATTGGACCCAGGCTGCACTTTGAGAGGGGCAGAAAAATGAGCCATGGCCGTCTCTCCTCATCTATTTACCCAGCAAATTGACAACCAAGACTTTTTTCCAGCAGTTTTGTGTGTCATGATAACAGCTGCCCCCCCCCCCCCCGGCTGCTCCGCCTGCCCCTATACTACCCTAGCGTGCCCCTATACTGCCCTGGCCTGCCACTATACTGCCATGGGCTGCCCCTATACTACCCTAGCCTGCCCCTATACTACCCTAGCCTGCCCCTAAACTTCCCTGGCCTGCCCCTATACTACCCTAGCCCACCCCTATACTGCCCTGGCCTGCCCCTTGGAATTGAGCATAATGGTATGTCATATAATTTTGCATTTAGACAAGGTGCTGTTGCATGTAAATCTGACTTCCTGATAAGTTTAATTTTAGTTTTAATTATCATTATATAAAATAATTAATGTGGGGGCCTTTTGGTGGGCATAATTTTTTTTTTTGGGGGAGTGGGGGCAACATTTCATTCTTGGACCCAGGCAGCATAATGTCTTGGGCCAGCCCTGGTTGAACATTCCTGTGCATTTGGCAGCCCATTGAAATGAATAGGCTGTGAAAAGCATGGGAATGTGCAACGACACGCACGTGCAAATGCACCCTTTATAGGGTGAACCGGCCCTTAAAGAAGATCCTAAGCAAATTATTAAAATCTCTTATACATTCTATTACATTCATTTGATTTTAAATTTTGTTTACAATCTTTTAAAATCTTTAGCGATCATTAAACAAACTCATTATGATGCTGCCATGAGAAGTTTGTTTAGGTACTTCCTGTTGTAGGGTGACAACTGTTTAGCTATTGTGCTGTGTTGTCACCCTTTCACATGCTCGCCAGGTGGAGAATACAGTTGGCCATGTTGACACACCTTGCACAGACATGGCTCATGGGTTGTGAGTGTCAGGATGGCCATTCCAGAGCAATGATGTGCTCTACCACTAGGCGGAGTAGACGGCCGCCTAGGGCGCACTGCCGACTAGGGCACCTGGCCACTGTTGATCTGTCACTGGCTGCTAATGAGATTGTATTATCACATGCCATTTGCAAATGTATATAGAAGCAGTGATTGATCTGCCAAATACCCCTCCGCATCCACCCCCCGTGAGGCTGCATTTGATGGCTGCAGGTGAAGCTGTATTTGATGGGCACAGGTGAAGCTGTATTTGATGGGCACAGGTGAAGCTATATTTGATGGGCACAGGTGAGGCTGTATTAATTGGCGCTGGTGAAGCTGTATTTGATGGGCGCTGGTGAGGCTGCATTTGATTGGCGCTGATCAGGCTGGGCAGGGAAAATGGGGTGGAGCCAAGGGGGGGTGGCAAAATGAGGTTTCGCCTAGGGTGTCAAAAATCTTTGCACCAGCCCTGTGCAGCTGACACTAGAACAGTGCTCTGTTAGAAAACTAAAGCAGCTCAGAAATATCAATGTAAGCCATACAATTAGACCCCCATATAGGCAGGACAGATTATCATCTGCATTAACATCATCTCACTGACACTGCATGCCTCTGCTGATCTTATCACACCTCTACAGGAAATCATTACTTATATGTGGTACCATAAGGCTTAGTTCAGGCTCCATGTTCTGTCCTACATTGTTCAAAGATAGAAAATGAGGACTTGATGACAGAACATCGCCTAACAAGTAGATCTTATGGGCACATTGCACTTAGCTAGGAAACACCATCTGTTCCGCCCCTAATTAGTCATGTACAAAAACATTTTTCATTAGACGCAAGCATTACACAATGTACCAGCATAAAATAACACTGCATAGATCTAATGTGCCTCTTAGCGAACAATAGCAGTCGTGTCATGGAAATCCATTTAATCCTGGCTCATGTTCTTTTTTTTTTTTTTAGAAGAAACATCATTTATCATTACATATTTACTGTAAGTTCACATTAACTAAACATGAAAGCATACTTTCAAAGGCATAAATCATTTGCGTCAATACTTTATTATAACAAATAATTTGTTTTATCCCCAAATTGTGTTTCCATTATTTCTAGCCTACACCTAATAATCTGAATTATCTTAAAGTTATGTTATGAAGCTTCCTACACATTTACTTTCTTGAGTCTTGATGGAACGAGTGATGTTGTGGTGCTGGTAAGCTGACGTGTTTCCGGGACGCACCCCCTTCCTCAGAGCTAAGCCAACCAGCAAACAACCATACTCGGATATATATATATATATATATATATATATATATAATATATATACTCTCTATACTCACAAATGCACCCAGTGGCGGCCCGTCCATATGGGGTGCTGGGACGCCACCCCCCTAATCCATGCGTCCGGCGCTCTGCATATAGATTAGGGGCCGGATGCATGGATTCCAATGTTTTTTTTTTCTAGAAGCACGTGATTAGAGCCAGAGGCTCTAATTGGCTTCAAAAAATAGTGGGCTCAGGGCGCAGAGCACTTTCAAGTTTGTGTGGTCACCCTAGGTCAGGAGGCGTGTCACTGGCTGGATCACCAAGTGACAATTAAAGGGAAAAAAATTATACAAAATTAAAACTAACGGAGCAGTCACATCTAGGGACTGATACGCTGCAATATATTAAAGCTTTGCTTAGTTTCAATACATTTTAAAAACAGCCTGTAACATCCGCATCCATTTTAATAAAAATGACAGTATAAAGTGCCCGCAATTCCCTTTTTTTACTTGTCCGACCATATTTGGTGCACTTAGAGCCCCCCTCTCCATTTTTGCGCCAGGTCTACCACCCCCCCCCCCCCCCCCCCCCCACACACATTCTGTCATGGTGAATAGTAAAGGTAGTTGATATTATGCTGTAATATTAGTTAAACATGTATGATGTTTTGATGCTTCCCTTTATGGATAGCTAAGCAGAACAGAATAACATCAATAGCAATATGCAGACATTACCTTGGGGTTCATTTTTCATTCAAGGACACATCTTGTCTTTAATATGAGAAGAGCGATGTGAAAAGTTTAGAAGGCCATGCGTTTTAGCACTTTGCACATTGTTAAGACTACGCATATTTTTATTTTAAAATGGAAAGTTCCCTTTTGACTAAGCCTCAGCTTTACTACACTTGGTTGGTTTACTAAAGCTGGAGAGTTCAAAATCTGGTGCAGTTCTGCATAGAAAGCAATCAGCTTCTGGGTGTTTTTGTCTAAGCTTAAAGCGTTTGTTAACCCCCCCCAAAAAATGGATCCTGCTTCTTTAAAGCATTTTATATGACACAATGCTTCTGCTGTGTAATTTGGCCCCCTGTAACACCTAAAAACCTGGCTGATTCTGCCACTTTCTACCCTCCCCCCTGTAAACTGACCACGATGTATCATGGCTGCTGAGCCCTGACACCGTGGTCAGTTTACATGCCTCCATCGTTGGCAGCCTGCTCTCTGTCTGTTCTCAGCTCCTGTGTCCTCCTGCCCCTACTACCCCTGCCTGTCAGCTCGTGACAGTGCCACCCCCCCCCCCCTCCTGCTGCTTTCATAACTGTAACATGTATGCACCATCAGCGCTGTCTCCTATTGTAATGCCCCCCTCTGTGTGTGATTTATTTTAAAAAATGCTGTAAATACTTCAGTTCAGTGTGGCGATCTGCGATCACATGACCTGCCAGCTCTTTCCTTTCCTCCTCTGACAGATGCAGCAGGAGGGGCCTGAGATTCCCCCGCTGATATCAGTCGGGAGGGGAGGAGGAGGAGAGGAGGAGAAAAGGAGAAAGCCGGCCGATCATGTGCTGCTCAAATTAGGTATTTACAGCATTTTTTAAAATAAATCACACACAGAGGGGGGCATTACAATAGGAGACAGCGCTGATGGTGCATACATGTTACAGTTATGCAAGCAGCAGGAGGGGGGGGGGGCGGCACTGTCACGAGCTGATAGGCAGGGGTAGTAGGGGCAGGAGGACACAGGAGCTGAGAAGAGACAGAGAGCAGGCCTAATTTGAGCAGCACATGATCGGCCGGCTTTCTCCTTTTCTCCTCCTCTCCTCCTCCTCCCCCCCCGACTGATATCAGCGGGGGAATCTCAGGCCCCTCCTGCTGCATCTGTCAGAGGAGTAAAGGAAAGAGCTGGCAGGTCATGTGATCGCAGATCGCCACACTGAAATGAAGTATTTACAGCATTTTTTTAAATAAATCACACACAGAGGGGGACACTGCAATAGGAGACAGCACTGATGGTGCATACATGTTAGAGTGGCTTCACAACCACTTTAATTGAACAAGCTGAAGATAGAAGCTGATTGGCTACCATGTACAGTTGCACCAGATTTTGCACTCTCCAGTTTTAGTAAATCCACCCCATAGTCAGAGCAGAGACAAACTTTGGTGGCACACGCTGTACACAGCTACATCCACCTTTCCACAGAAGGGAGGATACCTTACATGGGTTAAAACAAAACCTTATCCACATGGGCATACATACTCATACTACAGTGCTAAGGGCTACCTGTGCGCAGGTGTTCTGTGCATCCGACTGCAGGCAGTGCAGGCAGTCCCATTCGTGTTTATTGGGATGCAGCACACAGTCACTGGTCCCAATTTGACAGCCATGAGAATGTGGGTGCACAAACACACACTGTCTGCATTTGGGGACATGCACAAGCAAGGCTTTTAAAATTGGGACCAGCAACTATGTGTGCAACCACTGCGTCTCAATAAACATGAACGGGACTGCTTTTACATGGATGCATGGTACACATGCACATCCCATGTGGGAAAAGATGGCACACCCGTGTGTGTGTAAGGCAGGGCTTTTTTTCAGCGGGAACACGGGGGAATGCAGTTCCAGCACCTCCACCACTGACTGTATGTAATGGGAAGGGGTCCTGGGGTGTGCTGCAGGGTCTATTGATGCTGACTGCTGGGGGATCTATTCTATCTAAAGGGGATCATTTTTGCATGGGGGTCTATTGTTGCTGGTGAGGGACTTACTGTTGCTGGGGGTGGGTCTTATATTGTTGGGGGATATCTACTGATGAGGGAGAGGTCTATTGTTGCTGGCTGACAGAGAGTCTACTGACGCTGGTTTGCGGGGAGATCTGTTATTGCTCTTGGGAGTCTATTGTTGCTAGGGGGGAAATTTTGTTGCGGTTGGTCCATTGTTGTTAGGGGGATCTACTGTTACTGGCTGCAAAGGATCTATTTTACTGCTTTTCTTGTTATCATTACCAAATTCCAAACAAATTACTTAGCAACACAAAATGATACGTGGTTCTGTATCCTCTAAAAGGGCAGTACGGGGAGATGGGTAGGAGGTGGAACCAAGGAAGGGTGCTCGGAGGTGGATAGGGGCTCAGACATATTGCACAGAGAGAGTTGTGATGGATCTCTGTATTGAACAAATATGGAGACTGCTATTACTGACCTGACTAACTAAAACTGCTAGTTGCCTGTCTGTCTTGCTGAATTTACTAGTTCCTGAGAATCAAACCTGGGTCAAAAATGAAGGTCAAGAGCAGTGGCAGCCCGTCTATTAGGGGTGCACAGGAGCTGCCCCCTATCCATGCATCCGGCCCCCTAATTTACATGCAGGCCTTGGACGCATGGATTCCAACTGGGGGGGGTGTCTTTTTTTGAAGCACGTGATTAGAGCCAGAGGCTTTAATAGGCTTCAAAAAAGGGGTGGGCTCGGGGCGCAGTGCCCACCCAATTGTGTGACAACTGATCTTCCTCCCACCCAATCAGGAAGTGGGTCTTGAGATCCTTCACCCGATTGGCTAAAAGGACAGGCAATCCTATTGGACGCCTAGGAGAAGGAGGGAGGACACGCACGGCGGAAGCCGCCATGCTGCAGAGGATGATTAGACGTGTTAGAAGCCACCGCCCGTAGGAGCGCTGCCCGTCTGCAACCTAGATGGGGTAAGTGCGGGGTTAGATGACTGACCGACTGCGAGACCTCCCAGGGGTCTTTTTGCCGACCCCCCCTAAAAAAAAAACACCAGCCGCCACTGGTCAAGAGTCTAGACTGTACTCACACCTGTTCCAGATCAGTGACTCACAAAGTAAGGATACCACTGGGACACCATACAGCCAGGCAACTAGCATTTTGTGAAGTGAGTTCAGCAGTCAGACTCCATATTCCCTTACTACAGCATGCCTTTAAAATGTCATAATTCATGCTAATATGCTACAGTACAGTTATTCAGTGGAAAGGTTGTCACAGTAATACTATTAATAGTTGCAAATAAACCCTTAAAGCAAGTGTCTTTTTCTGTCTGCAGAGTGCTTTTTAAAAAACCTATAACATTGCTTTTAAGAAGTAATAAAATGTCTGACAAAGCCTACATTTGTTTGATCTACAGAATGATGAACTATGTAATTATCACTTGAGTTCTTGCTGGATTCAGACAACAGATTTAATGTTTCTGCTTGTCAATGCCTGTCTGCTTTCTGTTCTATCAACACCTACAGCCCTTACAGAACAATTGTACTGCAGAAGAAGGTAAAAACACAGCAGTGTGAATAGACAGGGGTCTGCAGTTGTGTTACTACATCACATACAGAACAATTGGGCTATGGAAGAAGACTACCATAGGGCAACAGCCAGTGATCAGCAGCCATGTTGCCGCAGCAATTTGGTCATAGAAGAAGGCTACCATAAGGAATCAGTATAAAGTTGTAGCGCTATCCCCTAGAGTAGGGTGACCAGGCATCCCCGGTTTCTGGGGACAGTCCCCGGACTGAGGACACTGTCCCTGGACCAAGTCTGTCCCCAGTTTTGTCCCCAATTTGTCATCCATCCAGTAAATCTGTCCTGACTCCTGGGGATGGAGCTAGTGCTGGACCAAGTTCTAGCACTGCGCTCCACTCAATGGGCTATCCTCAACCCAGTGAGAATTCCTTTTGGCTGCGCCTCTCTCTGCCTTCAGGTCTCCGCCGCTGGTGCCTCTCGCAAACCCTCCCCCCGCCGCCGCCACCACTGCTGCCACCGTCACAATGATCTCCTTTGAGGTCATTGGTTGCTGTCCTAGCAACCAAAGACACTTTCTGCTGTTCATGGTGCATAGTGGGAGGTAGATAGCCCTAGAGCGGCTCCACCTCCCAGCTCCGGCCCCCAGTTCGGCTCTCACACTTCCCTCCATGTTGCAGTGGCTCCCAGGTCCCACTGGAAAGGCAATCTGAACAGATGTCTTAAAGAGGGCAGGGGGCACTGATATAAGGGGGGTCTCTCTGATCTCTGGAGGTCTCTCAGGAAGGGGGTGGGGGGCATGCATATAAGGGGACTGTGAGCTAATGGGGGTCTCTAAGAGGTGGTACTGACTGCTGATCTAATGGTTGGTGATTAACCATTAGATCAGCAGTACCCCCCTTAGAGACCCCTATTACCTCACAGTCCCTTTATATCCATGCCCCTTCTTCCTTATCAGTAATGCCTGTCAGTGTTGCCTATCAGTGCCCATCATTGCCGCATATCAGTGCCTCTGAAGACGGCTGTTTAGCTGAAATGCATTAGGCGCTGTGGTGATGACACTAGCACGCTTACAACCGTGGTTCTTTTTGAACTCATTGCTGTTATGCTCATTTTTAGCTACGTTTGTGAGTATTACTCAATAAATGTTTACTTTGATTCATTTGCGGGCTTCACTATGTCCTTTTCATTTTTACTTATGCAATATAATCTGGGTATGAGCGAGTAATATGGTGGTTACCTGAATCCAACTCACACTGAACAGCCAGTGTGCCTGATCACAATAGGAGTCTGCTGTTGATGGGGGGATCTGATGTTAATTTAACTACACGCTCATCACAGTTACCATCTGGTAAGCAGATTTGATTTAAGCACAGTGGTGTGATGTTTTGTGAACAACACTGAAGTTGGTTTCATCTTCTTTTTTGGTTCGCCATCTCGTCTGCCTCCTACTACTTCTGATAGCGCTGTACTTGGACTTTATTTTATTGTATTTATTTTGATCAACAATATGTGTGCTGGCTGGCTACTTTATTGTATGAATGCAGATTTTACTGTTTAAATTTTACGCATATCAGTGCCACCTATTAGTGCCCAGCATTGCCACCTATCAAAGCCTATCATTGCCACATATCATTGCCGCCTATCAGTGCCCATCATTGCCACATATCAGTGCCGCCTATCAGTGCCCATCATTGGCACTTATCAGCACTGCCTAACAGAGTCCATCATTGCCGCCTATCAGTGCCTACCATTGCTGTCTATCAGTGGCCATCATTGCCACATATTAGTGCCGCCTATCAGTGGCTATCATTGCCACATATCAGTACCCATCATTGCAACATATCAGTGCCACCTATGAACTCATATCAGTGCAGCCTATCAGTGCCCACCATTGCTGCCTATCAGTGCCCATCATTGCTGCATATCAGTGCCCACCATTGCCATATATCAGTGCCCATCATTGCCGCATATCAGTGCCCATCATTGCTGCATATCAGTGCCCATCATTGCTGCATATCAGTGTCCATCATTGCCACATATCAGTGCAGTCTATCAGAGCCCATCATTGCTGCAAATCCGTTTTTTTATCTTCTTAACATTTGGTAGTCATATCCCAAAAAAATGTAAGAAGTAGCTTTTTTTTTAATTTCATGGACGAAATGTGAGAAATCGCGTATACGTTATCTCACAAAAGTGAGACACCCCCTTTTGTAAATATTTTATTCTATCTTTTCATGTGACAACACTGAAGAAATGACACTTTGCTACAATGTAAAGTAGTGAGTGTACAGCTTGTATAACAGTGTAAATTTACTGTCCCCTCCAAATAACTCAACACACAGCCATTAATGTCTAAACCGCTGGCAACAAAAGTGAGTACACCCCTAAGTGAAAATGTTCAAATTGGGTCCAAAGTGTCAATATTTTGTGTGGCCACCATTATTTTCCAGCACTGCCTTAACCCTCTTGGGCGTGGAGTTCACCAGAGGTTCACAGGTTGCCCCTGGAGTCCTCTTCTACTCCTCCATGACAACTGGAGCTGGTGGATGTTAGAGACCTTGCGCTCCTCCACCTTCCATTAGAGGATGCCCCACCAGTGCTCAATAGGGTTTAGGTCTGAAGAAATGCTTGGCCAGTCCATCACCTTTACCCTCAGCTTCTTAGCAAGGCATTGGTTGCCTTGGAGATGTGTTTGGGGTTGTTATGTTGGAATACTGCCCTGCGGCCCAGTCTCTGAAGGAAGGGGGATCATGCTCTGCTTCAATATGTCACAGTACATGTTGGCATTCGTGGTTCCCTCAATGAACTGTAGCTCCCCAGTGCCGGCAGCACTCATGCAGCCCCAGACCACGACACTCCCACCTGGTAGCCGCCACATATGCTTGACACCATCTGAACTAATTATGTTTATGTTGGTCTCATCAGACCACAGGACATGGTTCCAGTAATCCATGCCCTTAGTCTGCTTGTCTTCAGCAAACTGTTTGCAGGCTTCCTTCTAGGACGACAGCCATGCAGACCAATTTGATGCAGTGTGTGGCATATGGTCTGAACACTGACAGGCTGACCCCACACCCCTTAAACCTCTGCAGCAATGCTGGCAGCACTCATACGTCTATTTTCCAATTACAACCTCTGGATATGACGCTGAGCATGTGCACTCAACTTCTTTGGTCGACCATGGCGAGGCCTGTTCTGAGTGGAACCTGTCCTGTTAAACTGACGTGTGGTCTTGGCCACAGTGCTGCAGCCCAGTTTCAGGGTCTTGGCAATCTTCTAGGTCATCTTTATGTAGAGCAAAAATTCTTTTTTTTTTCAGATCCTCAGAGAGTTCTTTGCCATGAGGTGCCATGTTGAACCTCCAGTGACCAGTATGAGAGAGTGAGACTGATAACAGCAAATTTAACACACCTGCTCCCCATTCAGACCTGAGACCTTGTAACACTAATGAGTCACATTAGTGAGTCTGCCCTGTAGAGCCCTCCAGCCTGGCCTACAGTAACTCCAACCAATTAACCAGACTCACAGGCTACTGTGAGTCAAAAACAAATTTACCTACACTCGTTTTCAAACTACGGGGTGCTACAAAGTAAAAGCCAGGGATTAGCAGTAGTGTTGCTACAGTCCATACAGAACAATTTAGTCATGTATTAAAGTGGTTGTAAAGGCAGAAGGATTTTTTTTTATCTTAATGCATTCTATGCATTAAGATAAAAAGCCTTCTGTGTGCAGCAGCTCCTCTCAGACCGCCTAATACTTACCTGAGGTCCCTCTAGGTATAGCAATGTTGCATTCATTGGCTCCCGCTGCTGTCAAAGTCAGTCAGTCAATGAGGAGCGAAAGAGGGAGGGGCCAGGCCGGGGCTCCGTGTCTGAATGGACCCAGGGAGCTGTGGCTCGGCTTGGGTGCTCCCATAGCAAGCTGCTTGCTGTGGGGGCACTCAACAGGGGCCAGGAGAGCCAAAGAGGGACCCAAGAAGAGGATCTGGACTGCTCTGTGCAAAACCATTATACAAGGCAGGAAAGTATAACATGTTTGTTATTTTTAACTAAAAAAAAGCAAGACTTTACAATTACTTTAAGGCTGCCATGGAGCATCGGTATAAAGTAAGAGCCAAGGATTAGGAGCTGTGTTACTACAGTCCTTACAGAGCAATTAGGCCATGGAGGAAGGCTAAAACAGAGCATCTGTAAGAACTAAGGGCCAGTGATTACTAGCCATGCTACTACTACTAACAGAACATTTGAGCCATGGAAGATGGCTACCATGGAACATCAGTATGGAAGGAGAGCAAGACATTAGCAGTTACGTTATTACAACCTATACAGAACAATTGGGTAATCTATTAAGTCTACTATTGAGCATCAGTATAGAATGAGAGCCAAAGATTAGCAGTAATAGTACTACAGCCCATTCAGAACAATCTGACCTTGGAAGAAGGCTATCATAGAGCATCAGTATAGAGTAAGAGCCAGGCATTGGCAGTCATTTTACTACAGTCCATACAAAACAAATGGGCCTTGGAAAAAGGTTACCAAAGAGCACCAGGATGCAGTACAAGCCAGCGAATAGTATCCATGTCCCTACAACCCATACAGAAACATTGGAAGAAGGCTACCATGGAGCATCAGTAGGAAAAAAGGACTAAGGGTTAGCAGCTGTGACACTAAAGCCCATACTGAACAACTGAGTCATTTATTAGGGCTATAGAGTATCAGTATAGAGTATGAGTCAGAAATGAGTAGCCATGTTACTACAGTCAATGCAGAACAATTGGCCCATGGAATGAGGCTAAAACAGAGCATCAGGGTGAAGTAAGAGCGAGTGATTAACAGTTGTGTTTTCAGTTAAGATACTATGTACTTCTCAAAGTGCCGAAAACTACAGGTCCAAGCATGCCATATCGGCTATATTCATTCTGCTTGGTTTTAACATCCACTGGCTAAACACAGTACCCTCCATGCATAAAAAACATCTTTAAAATGGCACATACAATTGTGCTCATAGGTTTACATGGCCTGGCAGAATTTATGATTTCTTGGCCATTTTTCAGAGAATATGAATGATAACACAAAAACTTTTCTTTCACTCATGGTTAGGGTTTGGCTGAAGCCATTTATTATCAATCAACTGTGTTTACTCTTTTTAAATCATAATGACAACAGAAACTACCCAAATGACCCTGATCAAAAGTTTACATACCCTGGTGATGGTGACCGTGGTTTGATTTCAACAGAACCCCTCATTTTTCACTTCTTGATTAGAGTTTGAACACTGCTGATTGGCATTCTCAATTCCTTGGATATCTTTTTATATCCCTTTCCTGTTTTATACAGTTCAACTACCTTTTCCCGCAGATCCTTTGACAATAATTTTGCTTTCCCCATGACTCAGAATCCAGAAACGTCAGTGCAGCACTGGATGAAAGATGCAAAGTTCTTTCAGGAGTCCAGAAACTCATCGACCTTTTATACACACACACACTAATTACAAGCATACAGATCACAGGTGAGGATAGTTATCTTTAATAGCCATTCAAACCCCTTTGTGTCAACTTGTGTGCATGTTATCAGTCCAAAATCACCAGGGTATGTAAACTTTTAATCAGGGTCATTTGGGTAGTTTCTGTTGTCATTATGATTTAAAAAGAGTGAACACAGTTGACTGATAATAAATGGCTTCAGCCAAACACTAATCATGAGTGAAAGGAATGTTTTTGTGTTATCATTCATGTTCTCTGAAAAATGGCCAAGAAATCATAAATTCTGCCAGGGTATGTAAACTTATGAGCACAGCTGTACATAAGCATGCATAGAACAATGATAATTAGGAAAATACAATGACCCATAAGGACTTTGTTTAACTTGATGCAATCTGGTTGGTGGGTTACTGCACTTTTCACATATCCCGATATTTTATTAAAGTGCACCTGCCACTACTCACTGCTGACCTCTGTCTGAAAAGCACAGTTGCTTGGTTGTCATGTTAACTTTCTAGCATTAACACTGTAAATCACTGAGAATAAGTATGCAGATTGTGAAAGAGTAATGTAAGAAGATCATACCTGCATAATTGTACTAGGGCATTCATTTAAAGTTCTCCTTTGCTCCAAAGTCCCTCTTTATAGAAAACATGTGGCGAAGAAGTATGGAGCTGCCATTGCTAACCTCCCCTTATAAATGCTGGTTGCCTGGCTGTCATGCTAGTCATGTGGCTTTTGAATGGCAAATCATGCAGCCATGCAACACTGTACCCAAATGAAAATCTTATCATTTTTTTCACACAAATAGAGCTTTCTTTTGGTGGTATTTAATCAGCACTGAGTTTTTTATTTTTTGCTAAACAAAGAAAAAAAAGACCAAACATTTTGAAAAAAAAAATCTTTTTTCTTAGTTCTTGTTTTAAAATTTTGCAAATAATTAATTTTTCTTCTTCACTGTTGTGTGCTGATGAGGTTACACTAATGGGCACTGATAGGCTGCACTGATGGGCACTGATGAGGCTACACTAATAGGCACTGATAGGCTGCACTGATGGGCACTGATGAGGATGTACTGATGGGCACTGATGAGGCTGCACTAATGGGCAATGATAAACTGCACTGATGAGCACTGATGAGGAGGCACTGACAAGGCTGCACTGATAGGCGGCACTGAAGAGCACTGATAGGCAAAACTGATGTGCACTGATAAGCTGCACTGATGGGGCTGCACTGATCATTAGGGCACTGATGGCCAGTGCCCTGATTATTAGTGTAAGCCATGTACTGACATCCTTGCTGGTTGTCAGCTTTCCTTTCCTCACACAGACACAGCGTGTGGTGAGGAAATGACTGCCGATAACCAGCAAGCCTGTTTAAATGTGTTCTGCTGTGATTGGACACAGCTGATCACATGGTAAAGGGCCACTGTGATTGGCCCTTTACCCTGATCTGTAATCAGCTGTGTCCAAAGGACGCAGCAGTCACAGAGCCCACCAGATGTACACAACAGGAGGCACTCAGAGGGCAGGATAAGGTATGGTAAAAAAAGTAGGTGGAAGTGACGCTGTTAGTGTAAATGTGTTTCCATGTGTCAGATGAATCCAAATGTGCAAAAAAGCATAAATAAGCAAAAAACAAAATCAAAGCATAAACACCATACAACAACCATAAAAGCAATAACATCTAATTGCAAAAGTGTTGTGTGCAAGTGCAAATTGCATATGTAACTATATCATAAACAAAGTGCTCATGTGCAATAGTACGATAGATCATGTTCTAAGTATTACAATGATCTCTGTGTAAGCATAACACCAAATAAAGTCCTAAAAATAATTAAAATATGAATTGATGGACCTTTATTTTTTTAATATTTTTTGGACTTTATTTGGTGTTATGCTTACACAGAGATCATTGTAACATGAGCACTTTGTATGATATAGTTCCATATGCAATTTGTACTTGCACACAGTACTTTTGCAATTAGATGTTATTGCTTTTATGGTTATTGTATGGCGTTTGTTTGATTTAGGCCCCTTTCAAACTTATGCTCAGCGATTTTGCCTCAATTTTTTGCAGCGATTTTGCCGCAATTTTACCGCGATTTCAGATCAGTACGACTTTGGTCCGACTTTGTTACAACTTTGGCACAATGAAAACATATTACAAAGTCGTACAGAAATAGTACAGAAATTGCATCTATATTTTTCAGGTGCGATTTGCATGTGACTTTGAGGATTTAACATTGAAGTCTATGGACCTCAAGTTGCATCAAAGTTGGGCCAAAGTAATGCAGGAACTACTTTGAAGTCGGCACAACTTGAAGTCGTACAGATATGAATGGTACTGGAAATAATGTGGAATGACTTGTCATGCGACTTTGCAGTCCCAAGTCGCAATAGTGTGAAAAGGGCCTTAGTTTTTTGCATATTTTTGCTTTTTTGCACATTTGGATTCATCCGACACATGGAAACACATTTACATTAGCAGCGCCACTTCCACCCACTTTTTTTCTACCATACTGTATCCTGGCCATCTAAGGCTAATTTCACACTGAGGCGCTTTACAGGCTCTATATAGCTAAAAATAGCGCCTGTAAAGCGCCTCAAAAGTCCCCCCTAATCCACCCCAATGTGAAAGTCTGCTTTCACACTGGGGCGGTACGCTTGCAGGATGTTACAAAAAGTGCTGCAAGCAGCATCTTTGGGGCGGTGAGGTGAGCGGCAATATACCGCTCCTCTACCACCCCTGTCATGGAAATGAATGGCAAGCGCTTCCGAAACAGCTGCACACCGCCTCGGAAGCACGGAGCGCCTGCACTTTTAACCCCTTGTGGGGGGTTATAAGTGCCACGCTCCCAACTGAACAGCGCAGCCATATCGCCGGTAAAATCCGCTAAAACTAGCGGGGTTTTACCGCGGCCGCAGCTACAGTGTGAAAGTAGCATTACTTATGGTGGATGGTATATGTGGAGGCATCAGCTACTAAGCATTTTTCCCTATTTCTTACTAGTTCATAGCGTGGAACTATTCATTTTACCTTTATATGCAGAGAGCAGGGTTCTGGGAGGACGTCCCAGAACTGGGCGACTTTGATGTAGCCTTCTTTTGGCTATAGCGAGGTTGGCAAGTGGTTAAACAGGTGTACTTAAGCATAGAACCATATGAGGGCTGTGTTTGCCCACACAGGATGCACAGACATGCAGGCAGTCCGATTTGTGTAAATTGGGACGCAGCGGCTGCACGGACTGCTCCCAATATGACATCCATATGGGTGCAGGTGAGTTTCCTCGAATGCAGACACTGTGAGTTCAAGGACATGTACCTGCACCCGTGCGGATGTCAAATTGGGAGCAGCGGCTGTGTCCGGGCATTGTGTGTCCCAGTTGACATGAATGGGATGGCCTGTGCACAGATGCAAAAACGGCCCTTAGCGTTCAGGGAATGGCCTCTAACCTAAATGGTTATTTCACTTATTGACAAAATTCCTTAAAGTTGAAAAGCTTGTTTCATTCATGTCTTTGTCATAGACTCTGGCCTTTAAGTCATTATCAGTCACATGCTTTTGAGGACTATGATTTTGCTAATTAGAAGCTGGTGCACAGAAAGGACACGCTGCATAGCCCCAGCATAGTAAGTTATCTCCACAGAGAGAGGATTACTTTGCGGTACACTATGTGAAAGTGTACTGTGAAAGAATCTTCCTCATGCTGTATTTGTCAGTTTTGGATGGACAATGCCATTTATAGCTTTTTACACTAAACTCCAGGCGAACTGCTAAATACAGAGCTGTGAACTGCCCTACCTGCCAAAGGATTTGTAATCCTACCAATGGGCACTGACGAGAGAAAATCTAAAGGTGTACCCTTACGCATTAGTTTATTTATTTATTCTTATTTTAGGCACTTGTATAGCCCCTCAATTTACGCAGCGCTTTACATATATATTATGCATTCACATCTGTCCCTACCCTCAAGGCAGGTAGTGTCGTGGTCGGGATTCGAACCCACAACCTTTTTGCTGCTAGGCAAAAGTGCTATCCACTGTGCTATGCGCCATCCCCTTCCTACTCATGACTCTACCCAAAAGGCTATTATCAACCACTTCAATACCGGGCTATAGTCAAATGATGTCCACAGATGGGATCTCCAATCCTGGGTGGACGTCATATGACATCCTTGGTATTTCGCCCTTACTGCTGGCCCCCAGGGGTGGCGATTGGGTATGAGCTTTGTCCTCGAGACACAGCCCATCCCCGATCGGGGTAAAGAGCCAATAAACGATGGCTCTTTACCACGTGACCGGCTGTGTCCAATCACAGCCGGTCACTATGGAGATCCGAGCTCCAGCCACTCGTGAGCACCCCGGGGGCTCACAGCACGGCGATCGGAGATGAGGCTTGTCCTCAGGCAAAGCCCAGCCCCGACCATGGTAGAGAGCCAATGAAATTGGCTCTTTTCCACGTGACCGGCTGTGTCCGCCGGTCACATGATGTAAACAAACTGCGGTAACAAACTGTTACCGGGTTCTCATCGTCACACACCGATCGCCGTCACCTACCCATCAAAGTACCTGTCACCTCTCCATCAAAGTACTTGTCACAGCCCATCAGAGCACTTGAGTACCTGTCGCCTGCCCATTAAAGTACCAGAGTACCTGTCACCAGCCCATCTGAGTACCCGAGTACCTGTCACCAGCCCATCAGAGTACCCGAGTACCAGTCACCTGCCCATCAAAGTACCCGTGTACCTGTCACCAGCCTGAGTACCCGAGTACCTGTCACCAGTCCATCAAAGTACCCAAGTACTTGTCACCAGCCCACCACAGTACCCGAGTACCTATCTGCAGCCCATCAGAGTACCCAAGTACCTATCTGCAGCCCATAAGATTACCCAAGCACCTGTCTGCAGCCCATCAGAGTACCTGAGTACCTATCTGCAGCCCATCAGAGTACCTATCTGCAGCCCATGCCTCATAGAATATACCTTGGGGTGTTTGCTTTCCAAAATGGGGTAATTTTGTTGGTAATTCCACTGTCCTGGTGCTCCAGGGCCTTCAAAAGTGTGATAGGTAGGAATGAAATTAGATGTGTAATTTATGCTCCTACAATGCCTGAAGGTACTACTTCAATGTTGGACCTCTGTATGTGGCCAGGCTGTGTAAAAGTTTCACACATGTGGTATCGCCATACTTAGGATGAGTAGCAGAATGTATTTGGGGGGTAATTTTTGCTATGTACATGCTATGTGTTAGAAATATCTCATAAATTGACAACTTTGTGTAAAAATAAAAGAGTTTTCATTTTCTTTCCACATTTTTCAATGACTTGTGGAAAAAAATGAACCATTCAAAACACCCATAATGCCTCCTAAAATATACGTTGGGGTGTTTGCTTTCCAAAATGGGGTAATTTTGTGGGTAATTCCATTGTCCTGGTGCTCCAGGGCCTTCAAAAGTGTAATAGGTCTTTAGCAAATTTTATGTGTAATTTCTGCTCCTAGGACGCTTGATAGTGCTCCCTACGCGTTGGACCTCTCTATGTGGCCAGGCCGTGTAAAAGTCTTACACATATGGTATCGTCATACTCAGGACAAGTAGCAGAATATATTTTGGGGGGTAATTTTTGCTATGTACATGCTTTGTGTTAGAAATATCTTATAAATTGACCAAAAATAAGAGTTTTCATTTTCTTTCCACATTTTTCGAAGACTTGTGGAAAAAAATTAACCATTCAAAAGACTCATAATGCCTCCTAGAATAATACGTTGGGGTGTTTTCTTTCCAAAATGGGGTCATTTTGTGGGTAATTCCTTTGTCCTGGTGCTCCAAAAACTTTAAAGGTGTAATAGGTCGTTAGGAAATTAGATGTGAAATTTCTGCTCCTAGCACGCCTGACGGTGCTCCCTGCATGTTGGGCCTCTCTATGTGGCCAGGCTGTGAAAGAGTCTCACACATGTGGTATCAACATATTTGGGACGAACAGCAGAATGTATTTTGGGGTGTAATTGGAAGTATGCATATGCTGTGTGTGAGAAACAACTTGATGTTATGACAATTTTGTGTAAAAATAATAATAATAAAAATAAAAAGATACAACTTCAAAAAACTCACCATGCCTCTTACTAAATACTTTGGAATGTTTACTTTTTAAAAAGGGGTAATTTGGGGGGTATTTGTACTTTCCTTCAGGGCCTCAAGAAATCAGATAGGCCGTCAGTGCATCAGGTGTGATCAATTTTCAATGATTGGCACCTTAACTTGTAGACTCTATAACTTTCACTCAGACCAAATAACATACACTTATTTGCTTTATTTTTACCAAAGATATGTAGCAGTATAGGTTTTGGCCCAAATTTATGAACAAAAATTACTTATTTGCTCTTTTTTCACTTATGTCGCAAAAAATAAAAACCCAGAGGTGATTAAAGCTCTATTTGTGTGAAAAAAAATGCTAAAAATTTTGTTTGGGTACAGCGTTGAGTAATGGCATTCAGTGTGAGAGCACTGAATGCTGAAAATTGGTCTAGGCAGGAAGGGGGTATAAATGTCCTGTATTGAAGTGGTTAATAAAATACAAGAGGATTAAGATGGCCCTGCTCAGAAGAGCTCACAATCTAATAGGGTGGGGCAGATGGTACAGAAGGTTGTAACTCTGGGGAATGAGTTGATGGAAGTGGTAAAAGATTAGTTGGAGATGTGATAGGCTTCCCTGAAGAGATACGTTTTCAGGGATTGCCTGAAGGTAGCAAGAGAAGGAGATGGACAGGTTGGGGTAAAGAGTTCCAGAGGATGTGAGAGGCTCTGGAGAAATCCTGGAGATGAGCATGGGAGGAGGAGACGAGGGAGCTTGAGAGTAGGAGGTCTTGGGAGGAGTGGAGAGGATGGTTTGGGTGATATTTGGAGACAAGATTGGTGATGTAGCTTGGGGCAGAGTTGTGAATGGCTTTGTATGTTGTGGTTAGTATTTTGAATTCAATTCGCTGGGTGATTGGGAGCCAGTGTAGGGATTTGAGGAGAGGGGTGGCAGACACTGAGCGGTTGGTAAGGTAGATAATTCTGACAGCAGCATTTATGATAGACTGAGGGGATAGCCTCTGGAGAGGTAGGCCAATGAGAAGGGAGTTGCAATAGTCACGGAAGAAGTTGTGAACGCTATGCTTACCCGCATGGCGGTGCACAGATGTTCCGTGCATCCCTGTGCAGGCAGTCTCGTTCATGTCAATTGGGACGCACAGGCTGCAGTATGCATGTGTGAATAAAGAAATCAACAGGAATGGAGGGAAAATCTCTCCAGCAGAGCATTGGGTAGCAGTAAACTCATCAGGTGTTATAATCCTCCCCTAACCTATGCTAAACAAGAAAAAAAACTGGCAGGATTAACACTTTAATAGCCATGGAGGAACGAAAGGTATCTTTTTGGTCATTGGTAATTCTTCACATAGTTGTGCTGTTATGTTGTACAATAGCTTTAGGTGCTTGAAATTATTCCAGAACAGTAAATGCTAAAAGGTAAAATTCTGCTCATAAACTGCAAAATACTATGTAAAACTGGAAACTGGTTTTGGGATATTTGCCACACACTGTTTGTGTCACACAGTAGCCATTCAAGAAACAGGGGATGAGAAGTATCAGTTACTTAGTATGTATATTAAACCATAAGTATTTAAAGTGTTACTAAACCCAGGACCCTGTATTCACTATATCTGGTCTCCCACAGAACATGGAAATGCAATTATTATAGTAATTCTAAACTGTTAAATATATTTCTCCTTTCCTCTTCCAGGACAGCCTTGAGACATATGGCTCCTCCCTCTGGGACAGGAAACACCAACACCCCAGAAGTTAAAGGTGGTCCTCCAGGCCTCTCCTTCAGTTTTTGTGTTTACTGCCGGAAGGGAAGGAAGCATCAGGAAGGAAGGGGAGCTATATCTCAGGGCGATCCTGGAAAGCCACTGGTGTACCGAGCAGCCTGCGCACCCCTCTGTCCATGAGCAGGGAGGAGAGGGCTGCGAAGTCACTGCCGCCTAAAGCTCAGAGAGAGCAGGGACCTCTGAGCTTTTCCCCGCTTCTGTCAGGGGCTGGAGGCTTACCTGAAAACTGACGGCCAGCGTAGCCTGGGGGCTGGGTGCAGAGCGGTGTGCCGATTTGCCCGACAGCGGTCCCTTCCCCTCCCCTGTCACGGGGGGTCCATGGTGGTGTGGAGGTTGGAGGTAGCGCGGTGTGTTCGCAGCATGCAGGGCTGAGCAGCCGTCAGAAACGCTGGTCACCCAAACGAGCCGGGGAAGGCGTCGGGAGGCGGGGCTACTGCACTCCAAAGGCAGGAAGTGAGGTAGCTTCCTGCTGGGGCGAAATGTCAGAGGGCGCCATGAGAGTACTTTCTCTCTCCTGTGCGGCGGTGGACAGCACAGGCATCCAGAAGCCTGTGGAACCCACAAAGCTACTGAGCTGGCGTGTGGGGGGACACCTGGACTGATGGAGGCATCTATATCACAGGTAGTGGACCCCGGTCCAGTGAGCATCGGCACCTCCCAGGTAAGTGTGGGGAGGGACTCCACATGTTACTCTGGGGGGGTGGAAAAAATTAGCTCTTTTCCCTTAGCTAGCAGGGAGCTATTGGTGATGGGACGGCACTTACTTCTAGGAGTTCTGGCACAGTGGTGGTTCTGAGCCTAGAAGTAGAAGAATGGTCTGTTTTATTTTTTTTTTCTCCATCTGTTTTGTTATAGACAAAAACACAGGAGAAAGCCCAATCCAGAAAAAGATGTGCAGTTTGCACAGTGAAGATTTCGTCAAATTGGGAAAAGCCAAGAGTGCATTAATAGTTTAGTGAAGGAGGACACGGCAGCAGTGTGTCATAACAGCCTATCTTCGGTTAAGGAGGAAATAGTCTCCACTTTCCAGTCCTTCAAGGGGATGTTAGATAGTGTTCAGGGACCTTCAGCACCCTTACCAAGAGTGGCCAGCATGCCCTCCTTGTCGGAACCCAGTCAGGAGGAGAGTGAAGAGAGGTCACTTGAGGCCTTCCAGCGAGACTCAGAGTCAGAGCCAGAGGAGGAGGATGAGCTTGCTAGGGGCAGATACAATCTATCTCTGGATGATGTGGGGGATTTGTTAAAGGCCATTTATTACAACCTGGAAATAAAGGAAGAAACGGTACAGCTTTCTAAGCATGACCGTATGTATCTCGGGTCTAGTGCGCAGAAAACCAGGGTATTCCCCATACACAGTTCCATTGTTGAATCCATCTCGCTGGAATGGGAGTATCCGGGCAATCTCAAATGTCGATTTCTGTTTGATAAAGAGGCAGCAATTACTAAAGTCGTTTCCGCTGATGTTTAAAGCAGTCGGCTTTCTGGCAGATGCATCAGCGGAGTCGATAATGCTGGCAGCAAGATCAGCAGCCTTAGTGAATGCGGCTAGGAGAGCTGTATGGCTAAAAGCTTGGCCAGGTGATGCGGCCTCTAAGCTCAAGCTCTGCGGGCTACCATTTTCTGGGGATTACTTGTTCGGGCCAGGTTTACAGGAAGCCCTGGAACGCACACAAGATAAAAAGAAAGCGTTCCCAGAAAAGAAGAAAAAGCAGGAAGGTAATCAGCTTTTTCGAGGCTTTGGGCAACAGACTCAACAAGGGAAAGAAAGTCGCCCAAAGAAACATTGGTCAGGCCACCAGGGGCGTGGAAGAGGAGGAGCCCTATTTAATCCTCCTCAAACCACCCCAAAGACCAAGTGACGCCAGTATCCCGGTGGGAGGAAGACTGGGGTACTTCCTGCCACAGTGGAGAACAGCAACTTCGAGTCCGTTCATTTTGGACATCAAACAAAACAGATACAAGTTGGAGTTCAGATCAGACCCCCCCCAGATTTCTGGTTACCCGTCTATCCAGGGATCGGGAGAAAGTCAGAGCCCTCTGCCTTTGTTACATGACCTGGTGGACCAGAGGGTCAGGATGATTACAGGATGTAGTACAGGATGATTCTCAACCTCCAACCTCTGAACAGGTCCTTGTGGTACAAAAAATTCAGAATGGAGTCCATTTTCACAATACCAGAACTCCTGTTTCCAGAGTGTTTCATGGCCACGATTGACTTGAGAGATGCATATCTCCATATCCTCATTCATTGGGATCATCAGAAGTACTTCAGATTGGCAGTCAGGATAGACGCAGAGGTCTTTCACTATCAGTTCCGAGCACTTACGTTTGGTCTGGCGGCCTCACCAAGAATCTTTCCAAAGGTAATGGCAGAGGCCTTAGCCCTCTACGCATGAAGGTCATAACAGTGACTCCTTACCTGGACTACCTCCTGTTTGTTGCCTGTTTGGCACAGCAACTGGAGAAGGATTTGGGGGTAGCGCAGGAGTTCCTACAATCCCTGGGATGGCTGGTCAATCGAGAAAAGTCACAGCTTATCCCTGCCCAGGAGGTATATTATCTCGGATACAGAATCTCGTCCACAGAGGAGAAAATATTCCTCCCGCCAGAGAAGATAGAGAAAGTGAATCTGGCAGTGGCACAGCTACAGATCAGTTGGGAGGCTCAAATCAGGGAGGTTATGAGAGTAGTGGTTCTGATGACTTCCTGCTTTCCGGCAGTTCCCTGGGCGAGTTGCCATCAGAGATCACTGAAAAACCACCTGTTAACCTGTTGGGATGGCAGTCAATAGAGCTTGGAGTCCCTTATACCCTTACCCACCAGAGTAAGGAGGTCTCTGTGGTGGTGGAGGGCCAGGCACAATATGGGCAGAGGTCCGGAATGAGCCAGACCAGCGGCTCAGATAGTAACAACAGATGCCAGTTCCTTCGGGTGGGGAGCCCATCTGGAAGAAAGTTTGGCACAGGGGTCATGGTCACCTCAGGAAGCCAAGAGGTCCTCAAATCAGAGGGAACTATTGGCTATCCAAAAGACCTTACAAGCCTTCCAGCCACAGGTAAAAGGGCAGCATCTGCAGATTCGTACAGACAATGCGGCGGCGGTCGCATAAGTAAACAAGCAGGGAGGGACAAGAAGCCCTGCTTTGCAGCAAATAGCAGGCAAGCTTTTCACCTGGGCCGAATGGAACCTGGCGTCTCTAAGAGCAGTGCAATTGAAAGGGACTCAAAACTCCCTAGTGGACTTTTTAAGTCGCCAGCAGGTAAAACAGGACGAATGGTCCTTCAACAGGGAAGTATTCGAGGAGATAGTCCAAAAGTGGAGACGGCCGGAGGTGGATATTTTTGCTTCAGAAGAAAACAAAAAGGTTGCCGAGTTCTTTTCTCTGTGCCCTCGAGATCAAGCCAGGGGGATAGATGCCCTAACCAGTGCATGGAAGTACAACCTCTGCTATGCTTTCCATCCAGTGAGACTAGTAGCAGCAGTGATGCGGAATCTCATGAGAGAAAGGACGGATTTAATCTTAATAGCGCCTTTCTGGCTGAGAAGACCTTGGTTTGCCAGCATCAAGAGACTGGCGGTAAAACCTCCAATGGTTCTTCAGGTGAGACCGGACCTGATTTCCCAGGGGCCGGTACTCCACCCACAGGCACAGGTCCTCAGGTTAACAGCCTGTTATCTGAGGAACAGCTCCTAAAAAATCAAGGATTCTTGGATAGGGTAGTGTGCACGCTGCAAGCCTCTCGAAAGCCAGTGACCAGAGCTATATACAAAGTATGGAGAGGCTTTAATGCGTGGTTGGCAGAAAAGGGTCATTTGGAGCCGGGCATCCCGCAGATCCTGGATTTTTTCCAAGCAGGCATGGAGTTGGGCCTGTCCATTAGTACACTAAAAATACAGACGGCTGCTCTGAGCATATTCCTGCAGATCTCACTCCAGCAGGATCGGTCCGTTAAAAATTCCCTCTCCCTCTCCAGACCCGGGCCAGTAAGGGTTCAGGCCTGCCCGGCCTGGGATCTTTCTCTTGTACTAGGGGCTCTTGCAGGAAGTCCTTTTGAGCCTCTGGTGAAGGCATTACCCAAGTGGGATACTCTAAAACCTATTTTTTTTGGTAGCAATCACCTCAGCCAGAAGGGTGAGTGAGTTGCAAGCACTCTCAATACGGGAGCCTTTTTTACGGATATTTGAGGACCGGGTGGTGCTAAAAACTGACCCAGAGTTCCTCCCCAAGGTGGCTACGCCTTTTCATAGGGAACAGAACATTGTCCTGCCAACTTTTTTCTCATCCTCAGAAAGTAGTGGGGAAGATAGATTTAATTTGTTAGATGTAAGAAGGTCCCTGCTAAGATATCTCAAAATTAGTAGGGACTTCAGAAAGTCAGAGTCCTTGTTTGTGAATTTCTCGGGAGCACGTAAAGGATGTAAAGCGACCAAATCCTCTATTGCTAGGTGGATTAGGACAACAATCATTGAGGCATATAGGTTGGCAGGAAGGCAGGCGCCATTAGTCAGGGTGCACTCAACTAGGGCTATGTCAACTACATGGGCTGAGAGGGCCGGTGCCACTCCGGAGGACATCTGTAAAGCAGCAACATGGTCTAGCTACTCCACATTTGCCAAACATTACCACCTAGACCTGTTTAGAGAAAAGGAATAGGCGTTTGGTTGGAAGGTCCTCCAGGGGATCCCACCCTAACAGTGTAAGTTTCTTGCTTATCATCTCAAGGCTGTCCTGGAAGACGAAAGGAGAAAACCGGAATTAGACTTACCGGTAACTCTTTCTAGGAGTCTTCCAGGACAGCCTGGTTCCCACCCAAGTCTTGTGTTTGGTACAGGTGATGTGTACTAATGTTATGCAAGTGTGATGTGTTTTTTCAGGCCTTCCGGCAGTTCTTGTAGAGACTGAAGGAGAGGCCTGGAGGGCCACCTTTAACTTCTGGGGTGTTGGTGTTTCCTGTCCCGGAGGGAGGAGCCATATGTCTCAAGGCTGTCCTGGAAGACTCCTAGAAAAAGAGTTACCGGTTAGTCTAACTCCTAGGAAAAAAGGAGGTACCCCCTGTATTGGGACTTTAAATAGGTATACCAGACCACATATTAAAATTATACAAATTCTATTGAAATATTGACATAGACCACAGAAATCAAAAATCACAGTTAGACAAATGGTATATTAAAAACATAGATGCATGTATCATAAATTTCACCACCGATGTAAAGTGCGGAGTGTCATAAATGGAATACAGATGATCCCGTTGTCCGAAGATGGAATTCGGTACCCAACATATGTTTCTGGGTTCAAGACAACAGACCCTTCATCGGGGGTAATGTACAACAGTTAAACATCGGGGTGTAGGTTAAAAATCCAAAATTTATTTTACTGTAAAAATAAGTGCTTTGAACTCATACCAGGTAGGTAGAGTACTGGAACAAATCCAATATTGAAATTGGGCACATGTGATGAACTGAGTAAGCTGGTCTGGTTACAACGAAGAATATGTATTGAATATAAGAAGAAAATTGTCCTTCTATTTCCTCTATCTTGAAAATTCAAAGATAAATATTCGAAAAGTCATCACCAAGTATGGGGACCCACAGAATTGCGTCACAAAGCCGTATTGTGGTCAAGGTCTGTAATAGAGATCACTGACCCAAAATTGAGAAACAGGATACCGGTGGGATCTACCAGCGGTAGGGCTTTGAAGGGTCCCCTCACATCTTACAGAGATAAAGAGTCCGCAGCCAGTCACTACCCAGCAAACAGATGACAGCGTGGATCTGTACTGGTTAATATACTGTATTTTTTATATGTTAAAATGACTTTTTTGCCACTGACATTATTTGTTTTTCCTACTGCTGAATTTATTTGATGGGTTTGTGACAGTGTGGTAAATATATTTTTTAAAATTATAGAGAACTCAGGTATTACCAGTCCAGATCACTGAATAGAATAATAGTGATAATAAGTGATGTTGCAAAAAAGTAATCTTTGCACTCACTTTCACAAGCACCTGATCAAGTCTACCCACTGTTTCCATCACTGTTGTCCAATAAACCCTTGCAACCTAATAATAGTAAACAGGTATCTTATCACAAAGATATAGCAAAACACTTTTAATGGTATATTTAACATACCAAAAAGACAAAAGAGATGTTCACTGTTAGGGTTTACATAACGTTAGCTATAATAGTGTAAGCTGTTTCATTATACATGTAGTGCTTACCCCCCAAGAAGTGCCTGATGTGTTGGGTCCCCTGTTCCTGTGCCCACAACTTGTGAACAGCACCACACATGCTGACACACCTGGTTGGGTGGGGAATGTTTACTGCAGGTAGCTGTATATACACCCCAAAGGTTTAAGGTGCATAGACACCAGGAATGACACAGCAAGTGATTAAGTAATAGCAATAGGTATATTGCCAGATGGTAGACAGTGAAGAAATATACTGCAATGGGTAATCAGTAGGTGTAATATGCTGCAGAAACAATAAGCATTATAAAACAAAACTCCTTCCTGAACCCTGCACTGGGCAACCCTAACTAGGGGTAGATGTACAAATATACCACAATAACAGTTCAGCAGTCAGTAATACTCTACCCTTTTTCTTCTTCTAGCCTGCTCCTTGGGGCCCAACTGTCATAGTGGAGCTCTGATGGTAATGTCCCTATAAAGACAGATGCAAGCAACTCTGTCCCTCTTTATCAAGGTGTAATGCAGGGATGGCCAGCGGTCTCTTACCACTCTGTGTCAGCAGGGGATCTATTTCTGCTCGTTGGCAAAATGTACCCTCAGTGTCCTGCTCCTCAATTAGACAGCAGGCTCAACTAGCATCCAGGACATCATCTGATGTTCCAGAATGGCTACTGCTGTGTCTCTCTTTCATTCAGGTGTAGTGGTCTACTCACAGCCTCAGTTTCTCTGCAAATTGTCCTGTCTTCCTCTTCTTAGCCTCCACCACAGTGCTGATGGGAACTGAAGTATTTTCCTATTATACTCAAAAGCCAATTCAGTCCCCATTCAGTTCCCATACTCTGTGCACCCCCTTGTGGATGGAGGGCAGGCTTAACTCTGGCTGCTCTATGTTTTGTAATAGCAGCCTCTCCTGCAGCCATGCAGAGGCGGCTCGCTAATTAGGCAAAAAAGGCGGCCGCCTAAGGCCTCGCGGCCGCCTAATTTGCCCGTGCCTCAACCTCCTGAGTCCTGCACTGACTCATAGTCAATGCCCGCGGCTTGTGCGGGGTTTCTTCATTCCCGCACGCCGCAAGCTCCACTGTGTGTAGCATCCGGGATCTCTTCCCGACTGCCTGACACAGACAGTGCACTGTGGAGAGAAGTGAACCCGCCCCTCCCCCTCCTGCTCTGATGTTTTCCTGTGCACGGAGGAGGAGGGGAGGGAAGAAGCTCACCGCTGCACGAGAGCCACGCTGATCTGAAGTCTGTGATCCGTGTAATTTATTCAGCTGTACAGAGGAGGGGGGGCTGAAGAAGAAGGTGAGGGATGGGGGCAGCCATGAGGTTCACTTGGTGTGATTTGGGGGGGGGTGTCATGTGCTAGGGGGTACTTTAGGACTTGTGTTACAATAGGACTTGGACCCCCTCCTCTCTCTCTCTCTCTCCTCTCCCCCCCCTCCTCTCCATCCCTCCTGCCCATCCATCCTGCCCATCCATCCCTCCTGCCCATCCATCCCTCCTCTCCATCCATCCCTCCTCTCCATCCATCCCTCCTCTCCATCCATCCCTCCTCTCCATCCCTCCTATCCATCCATCCCTCCTCTCCATCCCTCCTGTCCATCCATCCCTCCTGTCCATCCATCCCTCCTGCCCATCCATCCCTCCTGCCCATCCATCCCTCCTGCCCATCCATCCCTCCTGCCCATCCATCCCTCCTGTCCATCCATCCCTCCTGTCCATCCATCCCTCCTGTCCATCCATCCCTCCTCCCTACCTACC
>BLSH010069128.1:1314575-1325561 GCA_018402905.1 Glandirana rugosa | reverse complement strand
ATTTTAATCGGAACGTCACTGAGGTAGCGTGACGTTCCCGATTCACAGGAAATACAGATCCCGATCCCATTTATTCTACATCATGAATGTAATCAGAAGTAGATATGACACACTACAAAAGGGTTTCCCAGAAGTGATTCCGTGAGACCGGTCACCCGTATACGATTACCGTAGTGTATGTTACGTCCTGGTTATCGGGACGTGACATGTGTTCCTACTAATTTATTTGACCTCATAGACTAAATCCTAAGTGGAAACGTGTTCCATTTAATTGGACAACAAACACTCTAATCTTGAAACTAACGTAGTTTGGAAAGATTATACTTGTGTGCAGACTAAAAATTGACTGCTTCACGTAAGTATCTTTTTCTTCTTATTTTTTACATTTATTCCAATGTATTTTCCATTTATAAATTTGTAAAGGTTTGATGCAATCAAAGTTCTAATCTCACAAACAACAGGTTAATTTACCTTGTGCAAAGGTGAATCCTAAATCAGATACTCCAGTTTATTTAATCATCCTTGTGTACAGTGCAGGGCTATTGGTCCTGCATTGTATGTGATGCCATTAGCATATGCCCACTGGCCAGAGTGCCTTAGTGAAGACCCTTTGGGAAAACATCACACAGTATAGATGAAGACTAATGTAAGTACTACATCTTATTTACCCTAGCCCTAGACATAAAGGACACTTAGCCCTTGCAGTGCGATGGAGTCACTGCAAGGCTAATTTTATTTCCTGTCTGAAGTCAGGCTGTAACTCAATCAGAAAAAAAGGTGTCACCTACTTAGGAAAGGTAAAGGCATCAAAAAAGTTGCTGCAAAGAATTACAAATCTTTTGTCTGTGATTTAGTTGTATGTATGACTGTTTGCCTCTGAATATAGATTTTGGGTTGGGCTGTTAAAGCAATCAAGTCTAAGAAGAGTTGGATACCTGCGATGACCAAGAATCAGCAATGGAAATGAATGGAGCAGCATGGAACTTTAACACACCCCAACAGGGTCACCATAAAGTATGAGCAGCCAATTAAGTGTACCTGGTATATATGCCATCATTAGCTATTTTTTTCATAAATATAGTAAAGATTTGCAATATTGTAACCAGGGGAGGGCTGGGCCAGGGGGCAGGGTGGCAATTGCCCCCCAGGCCACCCTAACTTACATTCAAAATGGCAGATGGCCGCTGCCCACTCACACTTTTTTCTTCTTGTGGAGGAAGGAAGCAGGGGCCAGGCGCGCAGCCACCAACTAACTGCAGGCAAGGGGGGGGGGGTTCACCCAGGGCTGACTGTGCTGATAGGCACTGGCGAGCCTACATGATGGATGACACTGATCAAGTTGCATTTGATAGGCACTGGTGAGGCTTTATTGATGGGCACTGGTGAGGCTGCATTGATGGGCACTGATGAGGTGAATTGATGCTTTTTTTTTTGTTAAACCTCCTTTGTTGCTATTAACATTAAATTATGTTACCACATTGTATCATATTGGTCTTGCTTCATAACATCAATATCCGTTCTAAAACCAGATGGGCATGGATGGTTATCTGATTCGGTGGTTCAATGGCCCACTTGACTGGACTTGCCCCCCAGGCCTAAGGCTGCCAGCCCTCCCCTGATTGTAACCATATCTACAGAAGAGTAGGTCTGTTCAGTGCTGTGATAATATACTATTATTCTAACAATCTTCCTACAAGTGGTTTGCTCATCAGCACCAGTTCCTATTTAAATTCAGCCTCTCAGAAAGTTGTGTTTACTTCATGTGTATCCCCTTCTGGTTTTTGCCTCTTCTGCATCAATACTGTTCACATACAATCAACCCTATTGTGTACATCGGGGTAGGCAACCTGCGGCCCTCCAGCTGTTGCAAAACTACAAGTCCCATCATGCCTCTGGGAGTAATTGTACCCGTCAGCCTTGCAATGCCTCATGGGAAATGTAGTTCTACAACAGCTGGAGGGCTGCAGGTTGCCTACCCCTAGACTGTACATGTTGGATAATGTTACACTATAAGAAGGGGAGATCAAGACTAGACTCAAGATCGCCTGTCAGATACCATTATCAGGTGATACTAGCAGGCCATTGTGCATCGTGATTATACTGTAATTCAGTAATTGACCAAGCTGCTAAGAAGATTGACAGCTGCATATTGTTCTAATGGCATAGCACTAATTTGTTCTACATCACTGCAAATTTAGTGTTTTTTTAAGGGTAATTTTTCTCAACAGGCACATACCACAATTGCTCATAAAGTGCATATAGCCTACAAATACCATGGGAAAGAAGTCACAATGCTCAGAGAATTCACTTTGTATTCTCAATGCCGTAGGCCAGTGTCAAGCCCACGGCCCCAAGGATGAGCCACCATAATACTACCAATGCATTTTTTTTACTAAAGGTGCAAATTACAGTATATAGCAGTTTTTGTACAAGGTGACAAAAAAAGGACGAAGTCTCTGTACATCACTTATCTACATAGATTATGTTCTAAGGATTAATCACACATAAGTATAGTTCTTCCGTTAATCCGCAAACACAAATCCATTAGTATAGCTAACTATGCTTTCTTGTTTTCCTTACTTAATAATGGTATGGATATTCCCCTCTATATCATATAGTGATGTTTGAAAGAAATGCTATGCTTTATCTTATGCGTATTAAAGAACTTCATACATTACAGGAGACCTATAGTGATGAACATATGGCTACTACAATTCTTGATCTCCTCTTGAAAATGCTAGCTTCCTGGTTGTCTCTGCGTTTGGTACTTTCTCAGTCACTGACATGACCATGGAACAAGTATTATACAGCAAGTGAAATTATAGTAAAGTCTGATCTGCAAACATCTTCTGATTCAGTGACTTGGAAAGTATTGAAGTTTTTGGATCGCCATGTCAGGCAGTTCTTTTTTCAAATAGAAAGGTCAGCAATGGTGGCCTTCATATTTTGTCAGGACCGTTTTGCATCAACAGGGGGAGGCAGAAAACTGTGGAAGCGTGTCAATTTGTAATGCTACACCAGAAGAAAAAGGTATTATTATTTTAATTGCTATAAGCAACACAACCAATTTCCTGGATTTACCAGTAACAAGTACTTGCCTTTGTTGAATACCTAGAGCCCTGTGAGACTTCCCAATATTTGTACCAGACAATGAAGTGGTAGGCCACAGCCAACCCTGCAACATGCTACACACCAGTAAAACACAGACACATAGGGTTTGTGGCTTTAATGATATCTATAGCAAGAAAAGTATTAAATAAATTCACTTGTACACAGTTGCATATCTAAGGTATTAAAAAAAATATTTTTCAATGATCTTTTATTGTAACTTACTTAAAGTGGAATTCCAGGCACCACCTATCTGATGTTAAAACTATTCCCTTCCCTCTCCTAACACCTATTCTGACTAACCTCTGTAAGAAAGGCTAGTAATGCCTAGGAGCGTGACATGCTTCAGTGGCCTTCATAGACTTCAATGGCCCATCCATTGTTGGCAATCCCTCCTCTCTCCTGCAACCATGATGGCTGACACAGGGGAGTGGGATCATATGACCAGACTGAAACAACCTAAAACTAGGTAAGTATACAGACCTTCCTACAGAGGTTAGTCAGAATAGGTGTTAGGAGGGGGAAGGTGACAGTTTTAAGATTAGTTATGTGGTCCCTGGAATTTCACTTTAAGGCCTCCTTCACATGGCTGTTAACATAAAGCCAGTGGAATCCAGCAACAAGAATCAGCGGCCGCTCAGCCCATATAAACTAATGACAGACTGACATCAGTCGTCACTTTTCACATGTAGCCGCACAAAAAGCAGTCATCTGCATTTAGGGACAGATGCCGGACACAGCTGACTGACCGATTATTCACATTCCCCAATCATTCCAGCCGCAAAAATCCACTGATTCTTGCCTCTGTAATCTGGTGGCTGCATGTAAATGGCCATGTGAATATGGCCTATTTATAAGTCATGTACCTTAAGCTGACCATACACTGTGTGAATTTTGGCTAATTCCTGATGAATCGGATAAAATTTGCTTTGTAAGTGGCTTTGTTGTCCAACCCCATCCCATTCAACATCCTTCCATTGAAAAATTGGGTGAACTGGATGGAGAATTGTCAGCTGAACCATGGCTGAATTCAATCAGATACAGCTACTGTGTATTTGAGTATTCTGACAGCAATTGCCATTGGGGTTTCATCCATCCATGCTGTATAGCGTGAATGGAGGAATCTGTTACATTTTTTTCATTCAGCCAACTTCAGTCTGACATTGGGGCTAAATTACTTAAGAGAATATGTTGTCACCAGTGAAATTCTTTGTTTAAAGCGGTAGTAAACCCGCTGCCAAAAAAAAAAATAAAAAAAAATCCTGCAAGACAATAGGATTATGAAATACTTACCTTAGAACGAGGCCCCCGATGCCCGAGTCGGTCAGCGCTAAGGACGCTGACATGTTTGTCCTCTTCATTCTTCCGGGTACGTGGCTCCGGCGCTGTGAGTGGCCGGAGCCGCGTGACGTCACTCCCGTGCATGCGCGCGGGAGCTCTTCGCTTCGGCAGCCAGCTCTGAGTTGCCGGACGCCTCGGCCGGATCGTCAGAGCGCATGCGCCGCTAATGTCAGCGGCTGCATGCAGGGCGAATATCTCCTAAACCATGCAGGTTTAGGAGATATTCTTTTTACCTACAGGTAAGCCTTATTATAGGCTTACCTGTAGGTAAAAACAGCTTTGGGGGTTTACTACCGCTTTAATTATCCCGATTATATAAAGGGAATACCGCGCTAAAGTCCAAAAAATCTTGAAGCCACTAGCACAACATAAACGTAAATGCAATAATTAATCAAACGAGGATAAATGTGCAGCGCTATATAGAAGGGAGGAGCCTCTGAGACCCCATCATATTGTAATATGACATATAAACAATGACAGTGAAAAATCAAATAATAAAATTGTATAATACACAAATAAGTGCAAAAAACAGAGATTGTCCAAAGTAAGGATGGCAATTGATATGTCCACCAACGTGAAAAGAAGTAAAACTGTAAACAGTCTCCAATATTCAAATTAAAGTGCAGTTCATATATGGGTAAATATATGGGAACTTCTGTGAATTCTGTGAATCTATGGGAATGTATTATCAGGATGCAGGTAAGGAAATGTAAGATCAACCCTGAGTAGTCACAACAATTAAGATCTCCTATTTTGCTCATTATGTTATTGATGATCGCCCCAAGTTTAGAACTTGCTTGTATAATGTGATATCATGAGACTAGCCTTGTGCAGAATAGTTGGCACACAGCATACTGGTACTCTTCAGTTCACAACTGTCTGAGACTTTCATCCTGAACACAGAACACTAATTCTACTTCTGGTGCACAAAGAGAAGATCAAGCCCCAGGACCACCTTCCGATAAGTCCTGCTGGAGCTCCTCATGTTTTCAAACAGGGGTCCAAAACCCAAACTCACTCTGAGCCAACATAGTGGACATGGGGATTGTGTCCCACACCTTTGTCCCACAGGAACGTAGAAAGCCACTAGCCTGGAAAAGTCAGGCTTATTTACCATACCACGTTACATGCTTCACCTCCAGCATGATATACAGAACAGGTATCTTACCTCGCAGGCTGTGCAGAGACACCATCAAGCTGGATCTCAGATGCTGGTCACCCACATTTTCCACCAGCTTCATTAGTCGGCCAAGGTGTGTTTTTTCCGCATTATGTCTCTTAACCTCTGTCCGGATAGCCACAGAATTTTGATGCTTTGGTGTACTTGTCCTGAAACTCCCATGTATGCCATCTCTGCTTCTTGCCAGCTCACCACTCATCCCCTGTTATGTGCTTCTTACATGTACACATCAATAATAACTCCACCAACAAGACACTTGTAGAATTTCCTCAGTGGCAGGAATACATGATTTTTTCCTGAATGTTGATTTTAAACATCCTCCTTTGTAAACTTTCTGTGCTTTGTCTACTTACTCCAGAATGACTGTTCCTCGGCAATGAGAAATAATATTCAATGTGCAATGCTGTTGCAGTTGGCTTCCTTCACAGTGCCTGTCGCTGCATCTCTACTGCTCACGTGTGCACTTCCTGGATTGACAGGAAAGTTTCAGATGTGTCTCAGAGTTGCATATAGTGTCCCTCCCAGACAGAAGAGTCACACCGTCTAAACACAAATAATGGCTTTAATTCCACTTACCGCCCTCAAGGCGAGAAACTTAAGCCATAAATTGTAATGTTTTATCTATGTATCGTGTTTTTACAAAAGTACCAGCTAGGTATAAATATAAAGAATTACGGCAGAGGAAGCATTACCATATGCTATCTGAAACTGTTCTGAAAGATAACATGCAGGAAGTGTCAACCACGAAACAAACCGACCAATCATATTGTAATAGGTCTACAAAAACATTGACATACCATAAAAAAAAAATTACTACTCGCTCAATGAACAAGGCCTAGGCAGATTATTTTCTGTGTTTCAAAAATATTTTAGTAGGAATCTCGCTGCAACTATTAATAAATATTAATACGTACACGTATTATGCAGGTAATCTTGGTACGGAAAAGTAAATGCAATGTGTACCCAGGCTATGTGCTCTCTGAAAGACTATATAAAATACTTTCAGTGCTCTTATGTTTAAATAATTTTGCACGTTGGTGTTGAGCAGTTTATTACAATATATAAAACCACAGCACAAAGCTACATCTATATCAAGTAATCTGGATGAACGATGTTTTGGTGATACTGAACACCATAATACTCTTCTATATAATAAAAAAAAACATTTTTGTTACACAGTTTACGCGTAATCAAATTTTTTATTTATAGAATAGAAAGTAGATAAAACAGAACCCTGACAGGTTTTTCTTGCTGTCCCTTTCTCACTGTCTCTTATCACATCTACATATCACAGACTCACTGTCTGTGATTAGAACTTAGAGAAGTTCTAATCCTTCCAGTGGCATTACTAACATCGGGCACATGGGGACCCGCACCTCCTGCTTGGTGCCCTAGGACCAGATGCCGCACTGCCACTTAGTAGCTCTAGAACCACCTCCTGCCTGGATCTGTCACCCACTGGCTCTGGCACTATGCCCCGCCTGGCTCTGCCACTCACTACCTCTGGTGCTACTAGCCCACCCTATGGAGGGAATGAGTGGAAGCTTGTTTGGCATCCAGGTAAGCACCTCACCATATTCCCTGAATGGCCAACCTGCTTCAAAGTTGCTGTCTGTGAGCGGAAGTGGAATATGGCATGTCATTATGCTTTCTCCCCAGCACAGTCCCATGTGTTCCTGCTGACTGTAATAGGAGCCACCAAAACTGATGCTTTTCCCAGTTCCATAGACTTCTTGCTGCTTTTAGAATGTGTATTTAGAACACCAGTCAACCTAGACTGCCCTCTGTGCCCTGTGCAATATGGACTCCTGACCCCTGTGCTCTGTGCATTACGCATCTTGATCTCTTTGCTCTGTGGGTAATGCACTCCTGATCTCTGCATTCTGTGTGTTATGCTCTCCTGACCCCTGTGCTCTGTGAGTTACACACTCCTGACTCACGCACTCTGTGCATTACATGCTCCTGACTCCTGTGCTCTGTGCGTTACACACTCCTGACCTCTGCATTCAATGTGTCACGCACTCCTGCCCCTCGCATTCTGTGAGTTACACACTCCTGACCCCCACACTCTGTCAATTACACATTCCTCATGCCTACGATCTGTGCCTTACACTCTCCTGACCCCTGCTCTCGGTGCATTATACTTTTCTGACCCCTATGCAGTATTATGCACTCCTAAACCCTTTAACGTGAATTTTCATGAGTTTCCTATGCAAACATATGCACTTTTGTGCACAAATAAGACTTTTTAATTATTAGCTCCAATTGCTCTGGATGGACCAAGCCTTTTCTGGCACGTTTTGTTTGTTTTTTTGATGTAACAATCAATATTTTTTGCTAGAAAATTTATTAGAACTCACAAACATTATATATATTTTTAAAGCAGAGGCCCTAGAGAATAAATTGGTGGGTTTTGCAATTTTTTTTTTTTTTTTCAAACACAACCCATGATCTGACATTCACGGTGATACCTCACATGTGTGGGACAATCAGTGTTTGTGTATGTGTGGGACCGACGTTCGCCTTTGCCTGCAAGCACAGGGTATAGGGACACTTTAAAAAAAAAAACTATATATATATATATTTTTTTTATTTTTACACTGTTGTTTTAAGTTTTTTTTATCACTTTTGTTGTTGTCAGAAGGAATGTAAACATCCCAGCAATAGGCATGTGACAGGTACTCTTTATGGAGAAATCTGAGGTCTACAAGACCTCAGATCCCTCCTCTTCCCTTAAAAGCAAAGATCTGTGTGTTCGAATGCCTTTGATTCTTAAAAAGGGCACAGTTTACATTTGGGTAAACCGGAAGTGATGTTAGATTGTCACTTCTGGGTTACTAAATCACAGAGCCGAACAAAGCCCATCCGGTCTTTGTTCAGCTCTGTGATCAGCTGATCGATCGGACTCTCAGTAGGATGGGAGATTCCGGTAAAGCCACAGAAGGTGACGGGAAAGTAGTAGGTCCCCTCCCGCTGCTTGTAACAGCAATCCAGTGGCTAGTTACCTGCTAGGATTGCTTTTATATGAGGTTAAAAAAAAGGTACTGGGAGGATGCCTGCAGTTGCAAGTCTAGTGACGTAGCAGGTACGTGACTGGTCAGCAAGTTTTTTGTGAAGACATGGCATTTATCTACATATTTATGCGATAATTATGGAACTTAGGGCCTTATGATGTTGAAATACAATGACTTTAAGCTATTTGTGATTTTAATATAGACAATAAAATGTATTTTCTTTTTAAAAATGTATTGACATTTTTCCTATTTTGGTACCTTTGTTTTCCCAGGTCTTAATTATTCTGTACTGTTTGGATTGGGTTTTTCTTTACTGTATATGTGTAAGAAACAGCAATGCAGCTCATGCATTAATGCACATTGCAGTTATCACAAAGTTCTAGTGCGAATGAGCCCCAAATGAAGTTGCAGACTTTAAAATAAATAAATATATATTTTCACTGCCTAGGCTGTCTAAGATCAGGCAGGGTTTACATCATATGACACCCCTGTTCTCCTTTAGCCCTTCTCCCAAGTCCTTATTTACTACAGCCTGACACAAAGACTTGGGAGAAAAATTGCATGGGCACTGCACTTAGCGATACCAGAATAAAGAACATACTGTTGTTTGCATCTGAGGTCTGTAATTCAATGTGTAATTTTAATCTGGAGGGAGAGGAAAGTGGGTCTTTTTCATTTTTTGTGCTCTAACTTCATTTTAATTTTTCCAAGTGCCCCTATAAAATTGACCACTAGCCCAAAAAGAATATCTAAAGCAATGGTCTTCTACAAAAAGTTGTAATAAATTGTGAGCTGTAAATTAGGACTTTACATATATACAGTATATGTATATATTTTTGCCAGCTGATAATTTTGAGAACATTTTTTAAAAATAAAATAGTTCAGCATAAATTATTACTTAGCGTACTTAAGGTGTACTCATGACAGTTGTGGTCTCCTGGGAAAAGAAGAGGTTAAGCAGAATCTGAAGGGAAATAAATGGAGTGCTTGTTCCAGCAAACGTTCACAATGCTGCGTAACAGGTGCTCCCACTTCTCTGCCTTGCACATACACAATCCTAGTAGATGAGCAGGTTTACGCATCTCCTGCTCTCTAAACAGCCCCACCCCATTTGTTTTGTCATGTAAACAATTTGTTGAGCTATTTGAGGATTGAATGAATGAAAAACAATGCCTCCAGCATATCGTAGACCTGAGATGATACTCACATGTGACCTAATCGCATTCAGGAGTAGTCAAGTCTTTTAAGGTTGCATACATTGTCCAGGTACAAGACAAGAAAAGGAATTTTAGATCTTTTCTGTTGATAATCAGTTGGGGTCACCTATGACTTCCAAGTGATGCCAAATACAGCATTGAAGATGATTGGAATTGAGGAATGCATAGATTTGCCATTACCACATGTAGCCATTGCCCCATTGGGGGCTGCTGAAAGTCGTGGTTCCATTTGTCACACTGCCCTCAATCACCCTTTTCCACACATCCAGAGTCACAAGAAAAGGCCGGTACTTTGTTTTTTTGTTTTTATTAGGGGATTTAACTTGAAGAGGGAAAAGGGTAATTATGTAATGCCCATAAGTTTAACAGTTCTTTCACAAGACCTTCTATATACATTCCTGTATATACACTTCTCTTCTTACTCCAGCACAATCTTGATTCTTGGTTACTTCCTCTTGCTCTCTTTCCTGCAAAAACTTCTTTGGCCTAGCTAGCACATGGTGATGCCTGCTCTCAATTAGCGCAGCCTCTGAACCGCCCTTTGCAGGCAGAGACCGTGGGCCCCTATAGTGTAGAAAGTTAGTTGAAAGTGCTAGCTAGCCTTGATGGACTACTTCTCCCAGCCCATCCTCTTCCAGGCCCTGGAACAGCCCTCTCTACTGCCACAGTGAAACCCAGGGCCGATCCTAGGGTCACAGACGCCTGGGTGCAGAAATATTTCTGGCGCCCCCACATGGGCGTGGTTATCTTGTTAACTCCTCCCCTTTACAAATGTTTCCATGGCAGCGACGTAAACACAGAGATGCTGCCCTAAGGAGTCTGTTACCTCAATATCCTCCCACAATCTCTTAACAATAAACAATGGTCAGAGACTGCAGAAATGATACAGGAGATGGTCAGAGACTGCAGGCATGATACAGGAGATGGTCAGAGACTGCAGACATGGTACAGGAGATGGTCAGAGACTGCTGACATGATACAGGAGATGGTCAGAGACTGCAGAAATGATACAGGAGATGGTCAGAGACTGCAGAAATGATACAGGAGATGGTCAGAGACTGCAGAAATGATAAAGGAGATGGTCAGAGACTGCAGGCATGATACAGGAGATGGTCAGAGACTGCAG
>BLSH010069128.1:1284759-1311050 GCA_018402905.1 Glandirana rugosa | reverse complement strand
TCCGACTTACATGGTTCAACTAGCTAGTTAGTTGAACCCATGTTGATCGGTCGGCCTAAGAAAACGCTAATAGTGTTCACCGACGATATCAGCCTGCAACCAAGGGTTACAGGAAAGAAATTTTCATGATTCCGCCATCTACACAGATAGTGTTGATGTGGGAATCCCTCATGCCAGGCCATTGTCTTCTCCTGGCGGGGGGGGGCAAGGGCAGGTGGGGAAAGCCGACCCCACCGGAAGAAGATAATGATTATCCCTAGCGACTATAGCAGCCACTTGTGATAATCGCAAAAGAATCCGGCTGGCTAGTTGTACCCAAGTTGATTGATCGATCAACTTGGTACATTCAGCCTGTCCATTAATGATTCGAATCTTGGCTGGTTCCCGCCTGATCTCGTTTAATATTTGCATGGCAATCTGTGACTCAAAATTGTGTGTTTCATGAATTGCATGATTATCCACAAAAATCTGCATGTATATATTTAAGCAAATATAAGCTATTCACTTACTGGCCATTTGATTTGATTTGATAATTAATACACTCGTTGATACTGCTGACATCATAAGATCTAATAAAAAGCAAAGTAAGCAGAGGAGGATGTGGTCTGAAAACCACACTTTCCAGCTCCGCATTTCTATTAAAATCAACATCAGTTTTAAACAAATATAAAATATAATTCTTCCCTTGTTCTAACACGAATTACCTTGTATATTGTTTATAATATCACATGTACTGTATACTGTATATAGCAGCCAAAAGCAGATGATGGTGAGCAATGTCTGTGAGAATATATAAAGTATAGTCACTCAACTGCAAAGCAAAATCTGCTTTCCTATAAGTGGATTCCACACCCATAAAAATAAATTAGTCTTAATGACCTTAAAAACAAAAACTGTCCGACTTTCATTGCACATAACCACAGCCATCTGGGTCATAAAAAAGTAAATATAATATGTGGCACCATTCTATAATGGACAAGGTTTGAGATATTACAAACAAAGCTGAAGAAACTGTTTAATGGGCAGATGTGCCATAGAGGGTGGAGGATATGACAGTGGACAGTATGTGCAGGAGAGGGGTGCTGAGGGTATGATGGTGAGCAATATGTGCAGGAGAGGAGTTCATAAGGTATTACGGGGGACAATAAATGCAGGTATGCATGTAGGCAGTTACATACGAGTGTGGAGTTATTGTTTATTTAGTTTTAGACTGCCCAGGTGGGGAGAGGGTTAAGTCGGGAACAACAGGTTTCCCAGCTTTTTGGGTTCTGCCTTCCATCCTGGTCTTTATGTGAAAAAGGGGTTCAAGAAAACAACGGGCCCACATGGAAAGTGAATAGATTCAGATCAAAAAGAAGGTGTAGCAAGGAGCAACATCCAACTTTCCACCCTAAGGGAATTCGCCTGCAAGGACTTTACCAAGTATGGATCTCTATCTGCAAAAGTATGCCTGGGCAGCACAAGATAGTTAGTTAGATTTCTGTGAACGTTGTTGATATGACTGTAATGTTTGCACTATGAGAGCTTCAGTGAAGCATTTAAAACTGTCCTAAGTCTGGTCTGAAATTATTCAAAGGGGTGCATGGTGGTACATAGCATATCAGAAGAATAGGGCCTGTAAAGCCCATACATGGGCTACAGGAAGAAAGCTATCACAAAGGGTTAACTCAGCAGAAGAGAGTAGTTGCCATGGGTAACCATAAACTGGTAAAAAAGTACCTGATGTAGGTGACAGGTCCTTGGGTAACAAGGGATTAAGTGTTCTGCCTCCCTCCCTAACGATCGGTTCCCCTAAAAGTAACTGGAACTGAACCCACAGTGCGGAGATCCCATGAACCTATCCGCATGGGACGGGAGAGCTGAAGGAGTTAAGTTAGTGCATGCATGAGTTTGGAACTAGTGCACGGTGGGACCCCATTCTGTCACTGGGAGCAAGGTGGCAGTTACGCTGGACTGGCAGAAAGGGCATAGGTTCAGCAGTGTCCCTCCTAAATGCAACATGCATCGAGCAAAGGTGTGTAGTGACACAACTCCGCACAGTGTATGGCTCATATCTAAGCCGGGGTTCTGCCTTAATGTTGACGCAGCCTGCCTGGTCCTGGGCATTGATGAGCACGTGCACCAGAGGAGAGGTACCCCCGTGTGCACAGGCGTGATTGCCCCGCCCACATGCAGGAGGGGAGTGCAGGGGGGTATAACAGCCAGCAGTATGTGCAGGAGAGGAGTGTTGAGGTTCTAACAACAGACAGTAAGCAGGAGAGGAGTGCTGAGGGTATGATGGTGAGCAATATATTCAGGAGAGGAGTACTAAAGGTATGATGTTAGGCATTATGTACATGAGGGGTGTGCAAATCAAAAGTACATTATATTACAAAAAGTATTGGGACGCCTGCCTTTACATGCACATGAACTTTAATTGCATCCCAGTCTTAGCGTTTAATATTGAGTTGGCCCACCTTTGCAGCTACAGCTTTAACTCTTCTGGGAAGGCTGTCCACAAGGTTTAGCACTGTAGAGGAGACTTCTAGCCAAACAGAACTTAACTTTTATTACTGCACAATAGGAAGCACTGGCATATGAGGCTGCATACCTTCATTTGAAAGAAATACAATCTTCCTCCTGCAAAGGTAATTAACTGGATATAACTCGAGTGGCAAAGGTAAATGTTCAACCAAAGGACCTTGCACCACACACTAATGTCACAGTTCCATTTACAGGGAAGTGTTGCAGCTGCGGCGGGAAACACAGGCGTAATACATGTAGTTTTAGAAATGCAGGTCACATACAGACAGTCTGTCAGACAAAAGATCAGTCTACAAATCTGAATACAATACCAACGGCAGCACACTCCATTAATGCGCCAATTGTTGTTCCGAATGATGAAATCTGTACAGGTTTTTATACAAATGACTTTGTGTGTAAAGTGGAAAACTCTTTATCAGTAATAAAGATTTACACCGGGATTGTATTACTAGATGTTCCATGCAAAATGGAAATATGGAATTTTCAGAGGATGCTTACGCTTAATAATTACTGTAGCCAGGAGTCCAGAAATATTCCTCTGTCATACAGACAATTGTGCCCATTGCCTAACATGGAGGATTCCCTCTAGTGTTCCTTTGTGGAACAAGACTGGAATTGCAATGAGGATGAAGCATTGTGGGATTTGTAGTGTGGTAAGAAGAAACAGTCAGCAGACTCTGGTATAAGGGATTTCATTTTCCATCAGGCTGTGCTGCATTGGAGGCTTCTGGGAGGTGCAATGCTTTGTGGGAAGAACTTATTTAACCACTTAAGGACCGGAAGGATTTCCCACATTAGGACCAGAGCACATTTTTGCGATTCGGCACTGCGTCGCTTTAACTGACAATTGCGTGGTAGTGCGACGTTGTACCCAAATTAAATTTGTGTCCTTTGGGGGCGGAGCCGGCACGCGGCATAGACTGAGGGGGTGGAACACTCATAGACCCGCATTTACTTTTCTTCCACAGGTTTGGTTATGGGGTCGAGGCACTTGGCAAGTTGGGGCTGGGTGCGGAGAGGGGGGTGGGGGAATGTTTTTGCTTTTGCTGTTTACTGGGGAAAACTATTTCTGGATTGCACTGGACTTCCTTCTGGACAATGGGATCCGGGAGGTGGATAGAGGGAATGTACATGTCTACTGTTGAGTGTGTTTCAATGTTAATGAGGAGTCCTGGAACTCGGAGGAAGTAAATTTGCACTACCAGGGAGGGGTGGTGCAAGGTGTGACAGTTCTCGGACATATCACTGTGATGGAGACTAGTCTTAGGAATGTCACTTGGAACATCCAAGGCCTTAATTCTACATTTAAGCGATCCCTGGTGTTTGATTACCTTAAGAAATACAAGCCTCATATAATTTTATTACAGGAGACCCATCTTCAGGGGGCCAGGACTCTTGCACTTAAAAGAGCCCATATAGCAGCAGCGTACCATGCTAGCTACTCCTCATATGCCAGGGGGGTTTCTACTTTGGTCACAAAGTTTATGCCTATTACTATACAAGCAATTAAGACTGACCTTAATGGTCGCTTTGTGATTCTGGTTATTAGGGTCACGAACATATTTCTAACACTGGTAAATATGTATGTTCGAATAAATAAAAATAAAGTGTTGCGCTATGGCAATAATATGAGATGTAATTATTAAACTTCAAACATAGATGTCTCTAATAAAGTCCACACATAGAATAGTCCAGTGTAAAAAAAATGAGTATTATTCAGTGTTCAAAGAGCATGTTCCACCACAACAAAGTGAATCCACCACCAAAGATGCTTAAACACTCTTACCAGCGGTAAGCTGTTAAACCGCATAGAGACTTATTCCAGGCACATCACACTAAATGCTGAGGATAGGTCCACGTCATTCGCCACTAACCGAGCAGCCATAGAGTGGTTATCAGGTCAGAGCACTTAATCCACTTGTCCGTTCCTTTCACCCAGGATTCCGGCTGGAAACTCATTCATAAAGGTGTGATATCAGACAGCTAATAATTTATTAAAAAAAGTAGATACACTCACAGGTTCGAGTAGATAAAATATTGTATGGAATTCCAAACAGGTCAGCGCAATGAAGAAGGTGTGGGGCTCACAGTAATCCAACGTGTTTCGTCTTAAGAGACTTCCACTGGGGTATGTGCACCCACCCCACCATTGCGCTTATATACGTTTGCAATTGCAGTTACACACCTGTTATCGGTAGTCTATCATGGCCCCCAAATCACCGGATTAGGCATGCGTTCCACGCTACCGCACCATCACATGACCGCGATACACAGCCAATCCGCATACGCCCGCTCCGCACGCCCAGCCCAATTACGAGAATGTAATAGGAAGAGCGTCATATGGGTAGGATGGGTAGCCAATCGGGCATCAGAGTGCGCCACGCATCGAATGGTATCATTCACTCGAGGCGGTGCTTAATTACGTCATGCGCCCTAAAGTCGTAATCATCCCGTCTGAGGGGAAATTACATCGTTTCACCCGGAACCGGTACCTACATCAGTAAACATCATGTAGAGGAGGCAGGACACCGGACCTGAGATCACCACTCAAGGCTAGTCCATCGCCATCATGTGGATTATAGAGGAATAGCAGGGGGCAACTGCAAACGCTTCCAAAATACATAGACATTGCATTTTAAAATTGCATTTAAAAAATATATATATAAATACATCTTGACCGTAATAACTCTTATAAATGCCATAATCCATATGGCTGCAAACTAAATATTAAAAAGGATAAGTATTAAACATATAATTAAATTGGGCAATATGATAGATAGCAATCAGAACATCCCCCGACATAGGTTGTGTTGCAATATAGGGGGCAACTGGTCGCAATTATATTATATATTGGCTTAGTCCAAAAATTGACAATGGACACCAAACCAATATTAGGAATGCCAATACAAACATGTAAATGAATGATTCTAAAGATTAAAATAACCATAAAACCAAGCATGATTTTAAATCAAACATAATTTTAGCATGGCATCAACGTGGAGGCCTAGGATCCGCTTATAAAGCAATTAATATCCCACTCCACGTTGATGCCATGGGGCCAGTAGGTCTTCATCTTATAAATCCAAGACGTCTCCAATCTTGAAACGCCCCGTGTGATTGCTCCTCCCCTCCATGGATCTATACCTATCAATAATGGAAAAGGTAGTTCCCCTCGGATCCCTATCATGACATCTAAGATTGGGCAGAGTATGTTCCATAGATCCCTTAAGTATACCAGTAATATGCTCGCTCTAACTGAAAACGGCCGTGTGGTCCGACCAATGTATTGTTTTTTACAAGGGCAAGTAATCAGATACACAATATTATTAGTACAACAAGTTGCAAAGCCTTTTAAAAGAATATGTGTCACCGGTGACACTGGAGGTAAAGGTATCAACCTTTCGTCCAGTGAATGAATTAAACTGGCACACCCTACACCTCCTACATGGGTAATAGCCCTTTAAATCCCGAAAAAAGGTTGGCTTGATAGGGGGATTCAGTACATTTGGAGCTATTGTATCTCTAAGTGGTGCAGCTCCCCGATACACGATTTTAGCCCTCTTAGGGAGGAGTGGGCCCAAGACTGGGTCAGTTTTCAAAACATCCCAGTGTCTAGAGATCAAATTCTTAATCTGTTTGCACTGAGATGAATATGTGGTAAAAAATGACCATTTAAATGTATTATTGTTTACCGACTCCGATCTCGAGTGTTCTGTGAACAGAGAGTTTCTATCCAACATACGGACCCTCTCTATTTCACCGTCAACCAGAGACGGGAGATAACCTTTGTCAAGGAGTCTCGTCTTAAGAAGCGCCACTTGTGTCAAATATGAGGCCTCATCCGTACAATTCCATCTGAGCCTCATCATCTGGCTTCTGGGGATAGAATGCAACCAGGCTCTGTGATGACAGCTATCATCTGGAATATATCCGTTACGGTCAGTAGACTTAAAATAAGTCTTGGTTATCAGCCTACCCCCATTGTTGGTAATATCCAGGTAAAGAAAGTGTATATTGGTATTACTTGCCTCCATAGATAGGGAAATACCTCTATCGTTATCGTTGAGCAAAGCAATGAACTGATAAAGCTGAGCAAGGGGGGCATCCCATAGGAGGAGGACGTCGTCTAATTATCTGGCCCATACAGAAAGCCCAGGTGGTTTCTTTTTCAAATATGTATGTTCCACCTCCCTTCTCGATGTCTCATCTTGATTACATGCTCGAAGCAGTATATGAGATAGCGGAAGGGAGGATTTTTATTCTGGGGGATCTTAACACAGTGGCGGACCTGGATAGTGACAGGCTGGGAGGGAAGGGGGGAGCTTCGGCTCCTTTGGCAGGATAGCTATCCACATATGGCCTATGGGATGTGTGGCGTATACGTCACCCGAATGTTAGGGAATATTCGTGCTATTCTGCATCACATAAGACCCTGTCTAGGATTGACACAGTACTGGCGGAGGAGGGGGGACTGGACCTGGTGCATGACTTTAGATACCTACCTAGAGCCATATCGGACCACTCACCTATGCTACTAGATCTTGTCTTGGGGATAAAGCCGGGAATTCGTCACTGGCGCATGGAGGCCAGCTGGCTATAAGAGGAATACATCAAAATTAAATGTACGCAGGCCATTAACCTGTACTGGGCTGAGAATGGGGGGTCAGGGTCTGATTTGCTGCAATGGGAGGCTTTTAAGGCCACTCTCAGGGGAGTGTTTATGATGGAAGTTAAAAGTTTAAAGGCTCAGTTGTTCTCATTAGTGAGGGAAAGAGAGGAGGAAATGTTGCTGACTGATGCTGAATATATCAGAGGCCCACCACCCGACAGATGGAGGGCCTTACAGGGCAAGACGTGAGAATACCATCTGACACTGACTGACAGAACCACGAAACTCCATCTGGCACAGAGGAGAAGGATTTTTGAATATGGGGAAAAAAAACAGTCGACTATTGGCTCTTTTGGCCAAACCCGAATATGCACCTATCTCAATACATAGCATGTGTGATACACATGCATCCGAATTTCAGACTCAGTTGGCATTCTGGGTACCTTCAAACAGTTTTATAGGAAGCTGTATGTGTCTTGTGGCTCTGTGGACAGGTCTGAGGTGATGGCGTATTTGGCGGATACTGAGCTACCTGTTTTGACTGAGGAGGACAGGACATTGCTGGACAGAGACATTACTTTGGAGGAGGTGCACCTCGGCTTTTGAAAGTCTTCCAGTTAGCCAGATTGGACGGTAGGATTCACCCCTCCATGAGAGAGGCCTTGGTGGTCCTGATTCCTAAGGAGGGCAAGGACCCTAGACAATGTGACTCCTATCGTGCGATCTCACTGATGAATGTGGACACCAAAATTTTGGCCAAAATCCTTGCAGCCAGACTTCAAAAAGTTATCCTCACACTAGTTAATGCCGACCAAACTGAATTTATTCTGGGGAGGTGTGCCCAAATGAACATCCGCAGGCTATACGTTAATTTGCAGACCGCCCACGATAATGCAGAGTGGTAGCCTCTTTAGATACTAAGAAGGCATTCGACTGTCGAATGGCCGTACCACTTTCAAGTACTAGAAACATATGGATTGGACCCACTTTTTATCTTTTTGGTTAGGCTGTTATATTCTGAACCTATGGTGAGAATTAGGGTGAATGGCATTATCTCAGAGCCATTTCCCATCTTTCGGGGCACACAGCAGGGGTGCCCGTTATCGCCCCTGCTGTTTGCCCTCGCTATTGAGCCCCTCACAGCCAAATTGCACTCGAGTGAGGCCGTTCATTGCCTGCGGGTGGGGCCCCTGGAGGAACGTGTATCCTTATATGCAGACAACATTTTGCTATATCTGCAGGACCCGGGCCCTCACTGTCGGCGGCTTTTGGGCTGATCCAGGAATTCGGGAACTATTCTGGCTTCCGGATTAACTGGGCAAAGTCATCCCTATTCCCAATTGACGAGCAGGTCATGGTTCCTCCGGATTGCCCTATCCCGGTGTTGAGAACTTTTAGATACCTGGGGATTCAGCTACCCATATCTAGATTTCCAGAGAATAATTTGGTTCCAACATTGGGGGCCTTCAGAGAGAAGGTACAGAGATGGCAGAGTTTGCCACTTACATTGATGGGTCGTATAAACTTATTTAAAATGGTCTACTTCCCCAAGTTTCTTTACCTACTCTCGAACTCCTCTGTGTTTATACCAAAGAAATTCTTTAAGACCATCAAATCGGTAATATTGACTCTGCTGTGGAGTGCATCTTCTCCCAGGGTGTCCCTAGCAAAGCTGAAGTTGCCGGTGGACCGGGGGGGATGGCCCTTCCGGATTTGCGTGGGGATTTTTTCGCATCTCAATTGATCTTTCTGCACTGGCGTTTTTTTTTCCCAGACTCCAAATGCTACTACATTGCTGGAGGCAGCAATCACATCATCCCAGGAGACCCCTCTGAACATGTTGTATTGGGGGGGGGGAGTTGTCCCATGTAGAAAATGTGTGACTGAACAGTCCTCACGGTGTCACCCCCGTGGACTTAGATATGAATAAAGCTAGTGCCTTACATCCCAATTTAACAAAGACATACTGGACGTTTCCAAATGGAAGATTGGGGACTTTAAAGGCACTTAGGTTCAACAAAGACCCGAACATAAAAGTATATATAAAAATATTTTTTATTTAAATTTCATTAAAAATGACAAAGATAAAAGACATATCTAAGAATCACCAAGGGTATATGGTTCCCTGGTGATGGGCATCACACCAGGGCAGCCGCCCAGGTGTCCTAGTTCTTGACAGCCTTAAACAGGTATAGTGGCATATACAATCATAGAGGACAAAAGTAATAAACCTTGGTAAAGTATATAATTATAGCCAAACTATAAGTGTACAGGTGGAAAATAGGGCTGAGGTTGAACAAGACCACAGAGGGGGCAAAGAGGACTCCTAGGTGGGGCCCCAGCGGACGTCCATTAACACGGGAAGATGAATAAACTGAATACCATCTCTACATGTTTCACATCTAGGCGACGCTTCCTCGGGAGAAACAAGGGTAAATATTTCCGTAAAATCCCCAGGTGTCCTAGTTCTCGACAGCCCTAAACAGGTATAGTGGCATATACAATCATAGCGGACAAAAGTAATAAACCTTGGTAAAGTATATAATTATAGCCAAACTATAAGTGTACAGGTAGAAAATAGGGCTGAGGTTGAACAAGACCATAGAGGGGGCAAAGAGGACTCCTAGGCGGGGCCTCAGCAGACGTCCATCAACACGGGAAGATGAATAAACTGAATACCATCTCTACATGTTTCACGTCTAGGCGACGCTTCCTCAGGAGAAACAAGGATGAATATTTCCGTAAAATCAGCTCCAAGTAGCAATGGCGAACATCAGGAGAGAGCCGAGAGGAAGATGGTACGAGAGAGAGAGAGAGCCCTCATTTCAGGAGCAACGTCAGCCCCTACCATCAGTGGATGTGGGGGCAGACCTCGGTATAGTAGTCAGATTAATTACTCAAACATAGGTATTAAGGGGGATGTCCAATCAGTGGGGGAGCCACACATAGGTAAAGTCATCGGCAGCATGTGGTTATAATGAGGGCCAACAGTGCGTGGTCTCCCAAACGATATGACAGGGTTTGAAATCTCTTTTCCTGGTATGTATTTAGGGCTGTCAGATTCTTCCAGCAGCCCCAGGCATGATGAGAACGGACACTCACTCCTCGGGCCGCATGTAAGCCTCTCAGAGTGGTACCAAGGTACCTCACGTTCCATGCTCTTGTCTATGGTGCAGGTACCTTGATACCACTCTGAGAGGCTTGCATGCGGCCCGAGGAGTGTGGCTCCCCCACTGATTGGACTGAGCCTATGTGTGGCTCCCCCACTGATTGGACATCCCTCTTAATACCTATGTTTGTGTAATTAATCTGATCTATACAGAGGTCTGCCCCCACATCCACTGCTGGTAGGGGCTGGTGTTGCGCCTGAACTGAGGGCTCTTTCTCTCTCTTGTACCATCTTCCTCTCGGCTCACTCCTGATGTTCGCCATTGCTACTTGGAGCTAATTTTACGGAAATATTCACCATTGTTTCTCCTGAGGAAGCATCACCTAGACATGAAACATGTAGAGTTAGTATTCAGTTTATTCATCTTCCCGTGTTAAAGGACGTCCGCTGGGGCCCTGCCTAGGAGTCCACTTTGCCCCCTCTGGGGTCTTCTTCAACCTCAGCCCTATTTTCCACCTGTACACTTATAGTTTGGCTATAATTATATACTTTACCAAGGTTTATTATGTTTGTCCTCTATGATTGTATATACCACTATACCTGTTTAGGGCTGTCGAGAACTAAGACACCTGGGTGGCTGCCCTGGTGCGATGCCCATCATCGGGGAACCATATACCCTTGGGTGATTCTTAAATATGTCTTTTATCTTTGTAATTTTTAATGAAATTTGAATAAAATATATACTTTTATGTTCGAATCTTTGTTGAACCTAAGTGCCTTTAAAGTCCCCAATCTTCCATTTGGAAACGTCCAGTATGTCCCGGGCAGAAAGGTGGGCTCAGTAATGGAGCTCCCGGGTAGGGTGTTTCGCATATGTGTGCAACAGACACAGGATACACCACTAGACAGGTCCCCTAATAATCCACTGTGGTACAATAAAAACTTGAGGGCATTTTTTAAGATGGAGAGGGGACATGCATGGGCTCAATACGGCCTGAGGTACCCTCACCATATTTTTTGGGAGAATAAACTCCGAACCTTTGAAAAAATTAGGGAGCAGTTTGGCGTACCGCGGACGTGGCATTTTAGATATGTCCAACTACATCACGCGGCCGTGTCCCAATTTGAGAGAGGGGAGGCCGTGTTGCAGAACTCGGCTCTGGAGTCTGCGCTTCTAGACCCGGGCCCAGGAAAAAAGATTTCCAGGTATTATAAGATGATAAATAAAGGGGATGGCAAATTGGTAAATAAGTCCAGGGCTCGCTGGGTGGCGGTGGTACCGGAATTGTCAGAGGAGATGTGGCAGGAAGTCCTTGAAACATCTCACTACAGTAATTTCAGCCAGAGATAAGATAATACAACTCCGTTATCTTCATCAGATGTATTATACACCAGTGAGGCTATTTTGTATGCAGAGAAGAGAATCTCCCACCTCTCATAAGTGCTTGGCAGGAGATGAGATCTTTCTCCACATGGTACGGGACTGTAGTAGGGTTAGACCCCTTTGGTCCATGGTGACTGCGTTTATTGCGTCAACTTTGACTTACCGAATATATGCTCCCCCTTGCGAAGCTTGTTGGGTGTCTTTGACCAGGAGGAAATGGATGCTTCCACGAAATTATTCCTCCGGTTGCTATTTTTTGGAATGCGGAAGCTTATTGCACAGAGGTGGATAGATACGGAATATTTGACATTCAGGATGTGGATGACGGTGGTGAACGCTGACATTTCTCTATATCAGATGACATATGAAACTAGGAGGGCACCCAAGAAATTTAGGAAGGTATGGTATAGGTGGGTGGACTCAGGGGGAGATGCTGAGGATAGAGGAGTATCATTCAAGCCAGGAGGGGTAGATAACCATAAAATATGAACATATCACATTATACCCTGTGGGAGAACCTGAAGGATCCCAAGATGACTTTAACTTAGAAGAGATGGAGGCCTTAGAGGGAAGGAACTTGATACACCAGTGCTCTTACTACCAAATTTTTCTTTTGTTTTGTTTTTTTAATTTATGTTGGGGGAGGGAGTTCTGACTACTGGTTATAAGGGGGGAGGGGTTGTCTTATAACAGGTTGGGTACTTATGTGAAGGGAAGGGGACTTGTGGACCTCCTTTAAGGGTTATGCATCTCCAAGGAAGGAGAAGCGAGTGTTAAGGTACCTCAAAGAACCTATATTGTGTATTTTATCTTGTGTATGTTTCCATGAGAAGCAGAAAAATGGAAGTATGTACTTTTCTATGACTGTATAATCAGTATCTATCCTTATAATGAACCAATGCACAAGATGGTCTGTTGTAATGACAATGTTTTTTTAGAAAAAAATAAAAATATTTTTCAAAAAAAAAAATTTGCGTCCTTTTTTCCCACAAATAGAGCTTTCTTTTGGTGGTATTTGATCACCTCTGCGTCATTTCTGATCACCGCTTTAAACAAAAAAAGAGCAACAATTTTTAAAAAAAAAACAATATTTCTAACTTTTTGCTAAAATACGTATCCAAAAAAATATATAAAAAAAGAATTTATTCATCAGTTTTGGCCATTTTATATTCTTCCTTATATTTTTCTAAAAATAATCGCAATCTGCGTTTATTGATAGGTTTGCGCAAAAGTTGCCGCATTTACAAACCATGAGAATTAATTTCTGGCATTTTCACAATTTATTTTATGTTTTTTACTAGTAATGGCTGCAATTTTATTGGGACTGCGATATTGGGGCGGACATGTCAGACATTTTTGACACTTTTTTGGAACCAACGACATTTATAAAGCGATCAGGAATGTAAATATCCACTGATTACTGTGTAAATGTCATTGACAGGGAAGGGGTTAACCTGCAGGGGTCAGTGGAGGGGTTAACTGTGTTCCCTGTGTGTTTTCTAACTGTATGGGGGCTGGGCTGCCAGGGGCACTAGAGATCTAACTGATCCCGAGTACAGGGATCAGTAGATCTCTGACATGGCGAATGTCAGAATAGGGAACCGCCGTTTACATTGGCGGTTCCCCGTTCTGGCTCTGTCACAGGGCATTGCGAGTCGCCCGGCGGACATCAAGATCGCCCGACCTGCGGTCCCGCTCAGGTAGCCCCCCCCTCTAGTAGCAGTCGTGCACGCGAGTGATGACTATAAGCGGCAATTCGTGGGACAGAGCCACGCTGTCACTGCTTACAGTCGCTACGTGGTCGGGAACCGGTTATGTGGGAGGAGGTCCTGGCTCCAGTCCCTTGGGACGGCGTGATAGATCAGTGAGGAATCCTGTGCGCTTCTGTGACCGGAGCTAGGCCTGCGGCCTACATACAGCATTCCAGCCGACTGAATTTTCTGCAGGTGACCCAGCTACCTGCTGCTCTCCAGCAACACAGTGAGTAATTAGCAGAGCCATCCTATTGTCAACTGAGTCTGGATTTAAGCTGCAGCAGCCATCACAGCAGTCGCATCTTTCAATCCAGGAGAACTGCAAGGAGTGCAGTGGATGCTGTCTACCTTCCAGGAGCAAGCAGTCATTGTGAACTAACAGTCCCAGCTTTACCATCATTTTCATCTGAGTGCCGGATCATTTGTCTACATCCAGTCCTTTGGTTTTGGTGAGCGGGATTAGGCCAACATATAAGAGTACTTATACTGTCTATTCAGCATCCTTTATTACATCTTGGATTACCATTTATATCCACTTAACAACCGCTCTATAGACAAAATATGTCTGCAGGGTGGTTACTTAACTCTGGGAGGACGTACATTGACGTCCTCCCATGAATGCGCTTCCCGCGCGCCTCCTGGAGCACGCACACGGGAACATCCGTGACCACGTCACATCACAGAACGCGGTGAACGGCGCGATCACATGTAAACAAGCCGGCTTTTCTCTCTCCTCTCCACACCGATTGGTGCATTGCGAGGGGAGAGAGGACATGCTGCAGCGCTGTGGGCAATGTGTAATGCCCACAGCGCTGCTAAGTAAAAGTCTGCACCCCCAGTCCCCACCATCCATCCACCACCCACCCAGCCATCCACAGCCCATCCATCCACCACCCACGCAGACATCCTCACACCATCGATCCACCACCCACCCAGCCATCCTCACCCCAACCATGCTCAACCACCCATCCTCACCCATCCATCCATCCATGCTCAGCCATCCTCACACAGCCATGTTCACCCATCCAGCCATGCATGCTCATCCATGCTCACCCAGCCATCCATCCATGCTCACCCACCCAGCCGTGCTCACCCATCCATCCATCCATGCTCACCCATCCATCCGTGCTCACCCTCCATCCATGCTCACCCATCCATCCATCCATGCTCACCCACCCAGCCGTGCTCACCCAGCCATCCATCCATGCTCACCCAGCCGTGCTCACCCATCCACCCATCCATGCTCACCCACGCAGCCATGCTCACCCATCCATCCATGCTCACCCATCCATCCATCCATGCTTACCCACCCAGCTGTGCTCACCCAGCCATCCATCCATGCTCACCCACCCAGCCGTGCTCACCCAGCCATCCATCCATGCTCACCCATCTATCCATGCTCATCCATCCAGCCGTGCTCACCCATCCATCCATGCTTACCCATCCATCCATCCATGCTCACCCAGCCATCCATTCATACTCACCCAGCCATGCTCACCCATCCGGGCTCACCCACCCATCCATGGCTCATCCATCCCCATCCGTGGGTCATTTGTGCCTCATTCATGCTCATCCATACCACATCAGTTCTCATCCGTGACACATCCATGCCACTACAGTGCCCATCCGTGCCACTACACTGCCCATCCGTGCCACTACTGTGCCCATCCATGCCACTACAGTGCCCATCCGTGCCACTACACTGCTCATCCGTGCCACTACCCTGCCCACCTGTGCCACAACAGTGACTATCCATGCCACCACAGTGCCTCGCAATAGTGTAAAAGGTAGTCAAATTAGATTCGAAATGTATGCCCCTAGAACACCTGACGGTGCTCTCTGCATGTTGGGCCTCTGTATGTGTTCAGGCTGTGTAAAAGTGTCACATGTGTGGTATCGCCATACTCGGGAGGAGTAGCAGAATATATTTTGGGGTGTCGTTTTTGCTAGGTGCATGCTGTGTGTTAGAAATGGACAACTTTGTGTAAAAAAAAAAAATTTTCATTTTCTTTCCACATTTTCCAAAAGCTTGTGGAAAAAATGACATGTTCAAAAGACTGATTATGCCTCCTGGAATATAGGTTGAGGTGTTTGCTTTCCAAAATGGGGTCATTTTTTTGGGCGTTTCCATTGTCCTGGTGCTCCAGGACCTTCAAAGTGCAAGAGGTAGTCAAGAAATGTGTGTAATTTATGCTCCTAGAACGCCTGATGGCGCTCCCTACATGTTGGGCCTCTGTATGTGTCCAGGCTGTGTAAAAGACTCACACATGTGGTATTGCCATACTCAGGAGGAGTAGTAGAATGTATTTTGGGGTGTAATTTGTGGTATGCATATGCTGGGTGTGAGAAATAACCCGTTAACATATGATAATTTTGGGGAAAATAAAAAAAAAGAATCTTCATTTTGCAAAGAATTGTGGGAAAAAATTACAACTTCAAAAAATTCACCATAACCCTTACTAAATACCTTGGAATGTCTACTTTCCAAAAAGGGGTAATTTGGGGGGTATTTGTACTTTCCTGGCTTGTTAGGGAAATGAGATAGGCCGTCCGTACATCAGGTGTGATCAATATTCAGTTATTGGCACCATAGCTTGTAGACTCTATAACTTACACAAGGACCAAATAATATACACTAATTTGTTTTTGTTTTTACCAAAGATATGTAGCAGTATAAATTTGGCCAAAATTTATGAAGAAAAATTACTAATTTGCAAAATTTTATAACAGAAATGAAGAAAAATTAATTTTTTTACAAAATTTTCAGTCTTTTTTTAATTATAGCGCAAAAAATAAAAAACCCAGCGGTGATTAAATACCACCAAAAGAAAGATCTATTTGTGTGAAAAAAGGGACGCAAATTTCATATGGGTACAGTGTCGCATGACTGAGTAATTGTCATTCAAAATGTGAGAGCACTGAAAGCTGAATATTGGTCTGGTTGTTAAGGGGTTTAAGTGCCCAGTGATCAAGTGGATATACACTGGATTGCCATTTGTGACCAGTTTGTTCAAGAAGTCAGTGATCACTTAAAGGCTATTTAGTTTAGTGGAATCTAACCTCTTTGTGCTTCATCTCAAGGATTAGAAGGACACAGTGTTTTCAGGTACCTAACTCTAAAGCCGGGCAGAAGATTGCTTGAACTCTACAATACAGGATTGCTGCAAATACATCTACTCATCCTCTCCCCAGTCATATACTCAGGGCTATTTACTTGGCATTACTTCATCTCCTAAGAACTCTTTGTCATACAAAGTACAAATTACTGATGGTAGAATATTACGAAGGCACGTTGATCAGATCAAAGAAAGCAGTGGTGAAATTGAACCTGCTGCTGGTTCTAGTGGTACTGGGATTCCAGTGATGCCAGATCATGGTGAACCATTGATTGATACAGGTGCTATTCCTCCAGGAAATGTTGTTGCAGAGCCAGTTTCTCTCAGTCCCTCTGTCACAGCACAAGAAGAAGAATTGCAACCAACTGAGGGTCCCAGGGAACTGTCTTAAACAGTGGTCCTCAGGCGTCCAAGGAGAAATATTCACCCTACCAGTTATCTCAAAGACTTTGAGGTCTAGGGGTAAGGATTGTTATGTATTAGTGTGTTATACTGCTCTCCATCCAGTAAGGGGAAGCATTGTAACATAGGTTCACTTCTTTATTGTTCTGGTAGAGCTATGTATTTTAGAGCATCTATGGTTCTGTATGTCTGTGTTGTATTAAAGCGGAGTTCCACCCAAAAGTGGAACTTCCGCTTTAAGGGGAGGTGGCCCCCTGACATCCCATAATTGGCATGTAATTTTTGTGGGGGGGGGGGACCGTGGACCCTGTTTTCACAGAGTCCCAAGTCCACTTCCTCCCCTGGCGCCGAGGAGCCGGAAGGAAGTTCACCTTCCCTCCCTCCCACCCAGCGATCTTCTGGGACACATCACAGGTCCCAGAAGATGCGCCGAGCCATTCACAAGCCGTAGCGCGACTCGCGCATACGCAGTGAGCGCCCGGCTTTGAAGCCAAAACCGGGTGCCCACACCTGTGATGCCGGCGCCACTGAGGGGAGAGGGAGACGAGCGAGCCGCATCGTTGGATCGAATGACAGGTGAGTGGCCGATTGTTAAAAGTCAGCAGCTACACTTTTGATAGCTGCTGACTTTTAACAGGGTGGAACTCTGCTTTAAGCAAAGAAGTCCTGTGAATGCCTGTCCATGTTGATGGTTCAAATACACAAAAGCAGGCGTCCCAATACTTTTGGTAATATAGTGTATCTTATCAGTACCAACAAGTAATCAGTGAGAGAACTTATAGCATATGAAGTATGTAAACCTTAAAACAAAAGTTGTATATATTGCAGCTTACCAGTCCTTAGATGTTGTGGCTGCACTTGTTTTATTTTTTTTTTAGACTTCTTCCATTTATTTTCGCCTTGTGACTCTGCAAGTTACATAATTCCTGTCCTAGGGTAGCTACTGTAACTCCATTGTATCTATGGAAGAACATTGTTGTCATCCTAGGGTGCTCTTCTTATTAGGTCTACAAATACATTCTTCTCCTTTCATCTCCATTCCATTCCATGGGGGGACAAATATTTGTAGTTTTATAGTTTGAAAGGCAGTTAACATTGAGATTTTCAGCCACGGAAGGTTTCACCCCCTTCATGACCAAGCCATTTTTTGCGATACAGCACTGCGTTGCTTTAACTGACAATTGCACGTTCATGTACCCAAACAAATATGATGTCCTTTTTTTCCCTACAAATAGAACTTTCTTTTGGTGGCATTGGATCACCTCTGTGGTTTTTATTTTTTGAGCTATAAACAAAAAAATACAGACAATTTTGAAAAAGAACAATATTTTTTACTTTCTGTTATAAAACCCGGCAGACCCACTGATTGACTCCCGTGCCGCATACCCGGAAGTGAAAACAATATACAGGTAGGTTGTTTCACGCAGCCGTGCCGCCCTGCTGCAGTAAATGTGCGGTAGGTGGTCCAGAAGTGGTTAAGTCTCTGGAACTGTTAAGGACACTGCATTTTTGCCAAGAACAACAGGTATTATCTGTATGTGCGGATATTGTGCTTATCTTAAAAAAAGAAAACAGATGCAGCCACCATATGTAAGGTCAGGTAAGCTACAATATATTAAAATTGTGTTCTTGGGTTTGCAGGAGGTTTTACTGAAAGCTTGTCCTGGTAATTTGTTAGTGCAAATGAAAAAAATATCAGGGACAGTTTTCATCTGTGTTGTTGCAAGTGCACTAATAGGGCTACAAGCACTATAAGCATGTTGGGTTTAGATATAGTTTAATTTATGGATGAAAAATTGTACACTAGAATTATGACTATGCATATTTCATTTAATAATAGCTTTGTGTGTAGGTAGGGATAGAAGTGGCAATTCCAGACGCCAGAGTCTATACATTTTTGGTCCCTCCAACCCCTTAAGGGAGAAACACCCAAAGTTCAAGAAACTGTGCAAGGGTCATGCTGTCTGCACTTGCATCTATTATAGATATGAAAAAAGAAAAAGAGATGCTGGAACAGCATTCTGCCCCCATTTAGGATTGATGCGGACACATCTGGTATGTTATGATAAAAAAGGCGGTTGTGTGGGTCCATGGATGATGATTGCTTTGGCTCTAAACTAGTGTTTCTGGAATACCATGGGAGTATACTGTCTTGTTTGCCATATCATATGCCCAGTAATATGAATTAATAAAGAGTAACTACCAATTGTGAAGCATTATGATAATGAGTAATTAATTTATTTTCTTACTTTGTAGAAAACTATATTTTGAACCCATGCATATATACCTCTGAAGAAGGACTTGCCTATAGTCCGAAACATGTCAGGTTTGCACACGTGATCCAGCTTTGGACCAGTCCCATCAAATTTGGATCAAGATTAGGTCCTCCACCTGGTCACGTGGTTGTTGGGTATTCTTCATTTTATAGATCTTCTTATGGTCTCCAATTGTACTATGCACTGTAGATTCTATATAGACTGTTGTGGTCTTTTAATTGTATTGCAACTTTATTTTTGTAATCTGTATAAAATTGTATATTGGGATAAAATCTTTTTTTATCATAACATACCAGATGTGTCCGCATCAATCCTAAATGGGGGCAGAGTGCTGTTCCAGCATCTCTTTTTCTTTTTTCAGAACCTTTTATTGGATTGGACCCATCTGGCGTTGCATTCATAGATTCTTCCAAATATTTTATTCACTATTAAAGATAGTGAGTAAGAAATAAATAGATGGATCTGCGTTTAACCACTTGCCGACCGCCAACCGCAGGTTGACGGCGGCAAAGTGGCTCGTTATCGCAAATCGCCGTCATACGACGGCGGCTGCGGTAACGCGCACTGTGAGCGCGCGTGCCGCCGGAGGCGCGCCCACGCGCTCACTGTGTTCGGGGAGGGCCAGGGAGCGGGTGCGACGGCTTTGATTGCCGCCGGCTACCCGCGATGGCCCCCCCGGAGCGAAGGAACGGAGGTCCGTGTATGTAAACACGGACCTCCGTTCTGTGAAGGGGGAAGGGCTGTGATCACAGCCTTCGTGTATACGAAGGCTGTGACCACTTCCCTTCCCCAGCTAGGGCAGTCCCCCCACAGTTAGAACACGCCCAGGGAACACTGTTAACCCTTAGAGCGCCCCCTGCAGGTTAACCCCTTAACTGCCAATGGCATTTACACAGTAATCAGTGCATTTTTATAGCACTGATCGCTGTATAAATGCCAATGGTCCCAAAAAAGTGTCAAAATAGTCCAACATGTCCGCTGCAATATCGCAGTACCGCTAAAAATCGCAGATCGCCGCCATTACTAGTAAAAAATAAAAAAAAAAATAAAAAACCCCAAAAATTAATTCTCATCATCCGTAAACGCGACCACTTTTGCGCAAACCAATCAATAAACGCTGATTGCAATTTTTTTATCGCAAATATGAGGAAGAATGTAAATCGGCCAAAAAAATGTTTTTTTATATTTTTTTTTGGGATTTGTATTTTAGCAAAAAGTAAGAAATTTGGGTTTTTTTGCAAAATTGTCGCTCTTCTTTTGTTTATAGCGGCAATCAGAAATGACGCAGAGGGGATCAAATACCACCAAAAGAAAGCTCTATTTGTGGGAAAAAAAGGACGCAAATATCGTTTGGGTACAACGCCGCACGACCGCGCAATTTTCAGTTAAAGCGACGCAGTGCCGAATCGCAAAAAGGGCTCCGGTCCTAAAGCTGGAAATCCTTCCGGGGCTGAAGTGGTTAAGCCACAATTTTTGAGATGTGCTTAAATGAAAGTGTATGTATAGCCACAACTTTTTGTAAATTATAGTGTAGCGCTGCCCTCTTGAGGGTCGCAAGATGTATCAATACCCCTCTGGTTACCCTGACCCTGTGGGTCCTCTACCACCTCTGTTGCTGTTCTGGGATTTCCAGCATAAGGTGTATTGTATACTTAATTAAGGTGAGAGTTCTGAGAGCACGAGTGTGGAGAACACTGGCACAGGAGCCCATCTGGGGGTGCACAGAGTTGCTCAGAGACCGACTCCTACAACACAATTTAATGCAGGTGTGTGGATGCATTTTCAACAAGAATATCTGACACATTTTATCACCTGTTGGAAGTAACTGGAACTGTTCTTTCACAATAGTATTGTTTCAGCACTTTGTAAATGCACTGGAGCACTTTTTGAATCACTACGCCACCTGGTGGAAAGAAGTTGAACTTTTTGCATATATATATTTTTTATTTTTTTATTTTATCATTGGATTCTATGCACATTTCTATCCCTTACTGGGAGTGAGGATATAGGTCATATTGCACAATTTTTATTTTTTGCATTTTTTGTATTGTGGTATTTTATTCATGCATTCTTGTTTAGTAGTGTGATTTATCATTTTACACCATTCTTATTTTTTATTTTATTTTGTAAGTGATTTTGGATTATGCATGGGTAGCGTTATGATTTATTAGCATCACATAAGCACTTTACTACTTTCGCGCTGACTGCGCAGTACCCCACTAACCCACTATTCCCATAGTATGTAAACGCCTATTGCAATTTTTTTAACCAAAAATATGTGGAAGAATATACATTGGCCTAAACTGAGGAATAAATTAGTTTGTTTTAGATTTTTTTTTTTTTTTGTATATTTATTATAGCAAAAAGTAAAAAAAAAAGTTTTTTTTCTCAAAATTGTCGCTCTTGGTTTGTTTATATCGCAAAAAATAAAAACCGCATAGGTGATCAAATACCACCAAAAGAAAGCTCTTTTTGTGAGAAAAAATTATGTCAATTTTGTTTGGGTACAACGTGGCACGACCGCGCAATTGTCAGCTGAAGCAACTCATCACAAACAGTGCTCTGGTCAGGAAGGGGGTAAATCCTTCCGGGACTGAAGTGGTTAAAGTGTTATTAAACCCAGTAATATGAAAAAAGTTCATCTGTCCGTCCATCCCCCACAGTGCCCACAGCTTATAGATCTTCTTTTTACATTAAAATACTGCCACTATATACCTTTTTGGAGGTTTTGTATACCACGGTTAAATTATAAACTGCAGTTTCTCCAGTGCTGAAGGTTCAGGCAGGAGGGAATTTCCACTACAGCCTGTATACATGACCACATGTGTGATGTCAATATTATGTGACCTGGCTATCTCTGAGAACAAGTAAAAGTTCTCTCCAGCATAAAAGACACAACTGAGCATGTGTAGGTTGCCTAGCCTGCCTGTGTTAGCTTGCCTTCCTTAGATAGACAGTGCAGGGAGGGAAGAACATATGCATACAGGATAAAACAGCCTTTTTACACAATGCAGAGGATTAACCCCCTTAAGTTCCACAGTGAGTATAACAAGCATGCTATGCTGCATATACAGACTGATTTTACTGTTGTGGGTTTAGTGACACTGGTATGTTATTTTTCTTAAACCCAACAAATGCATATATTGCCCATGTAAATGGGACATAGGAGGGCAGAGGAATGACTCCAGTTAATGTCAGACCCCTTTCTACTCATATAAGAACAGTACAGTAAGAGATAAACAAGTACAACTCCAGAAAACAATAGCTATAGCACTAGTCAACCTGCTCTTATAAAGAGTTCTTTGGAAAAGAGCAGCTTTGGTAATTTCAGAAAATTAATGAACTCCTATAGTGGGGAGAGAAGTAGAAGTAGTCCAGTGTTACTGTCTGACAATCCAAGTGGTCTTCAGCTAGCTCTCTGACGTTTGAATTGCATGCAAGGAGTATAGAGCAATGAGACAAATAGCTAATCCAAGAAGATGGTGTATGAGCAAAGGACAGCGCTCTTATGGCAAATAAAACTGTAAAAGACTTCATAGTGATCACTGACTTAGAAAACCAACATTGTGAAACTATAAGTAGCAGCGGACTAATAGATAGCATGTCTGTGTACAGTATCCAAATTCAGTATGAGGGGCAGATCTTTGCATCAAAGATGGTAAGAAAAGTAAGGAAGCAAATCCTGTCTATACATAGTGTCTATTTAAACTGGGCTTTCACCTGCTCACCACACTGGAACAGAAGATGTAAATGATGGTGAGGATGTTGTCGGTGAAGATGATGATGATAATGAGAAAAATGATGATCTCTCCGGTATATGGCTCAAGGGATGATCTCCGGCCTCCACCACACTGCACCACGGATTACATGGATCTGATACCTCTGCAGGGTAGATGAAATAGGAACAGCCTTCAGACTGCTGCCAGACAGAGTAATCAGTCTGTCCGCAGGTGTTCTTCTGGATACCGCTGCAGCTTCCAGTAACAGGTTCCCTGCATACAGATCCACGTCGGTCCTGAGAGAGCGCGCCAGGCCCAGTCCCTTTCTTCTTATAGTCTCTCCCAGAGATCCCCTCTTCTCCATCAGCACGCTGGTAGTTGTACTTTCACCCAAACCTGCCGGTAGGTGAATCCTTGCAAATAAACTACATGTCCCAAGATGCCTTGCTCTTGTTCTAATTACAAGAGTCACAGAACAGCCAAGCTGGAACACTAGAGGGAAACAGCTGTCTTAAAATTAACATCATAAAGCATCTTCTGATTGCAGGAAATGTAAATATCTAGCTACTGGCTACAATAGGATAAAACCCCATATAAGGTTATTATTTGCTGTATGTATCCTGCTGGGGAGATTTCCCTTCCCTCTTTGTCCCAAATATGCCACAGGAAATGAGAGGAAATTTTTACCAAAGTGAGCAAAATTCTTCTTAGACGGTTGTAACTAGAATGGGTGTCCCCTTTAAATAATATCCCCTCACCACTTGTTCTGGTGGCAGCTCCACAAAATTGGACTTCCCTTGACCTACTGTCTCAGTGACAATGGTCAATAAGTCAAATAGAGGGTTAATCTCCCCACCAGTAAGACAAACATCAATAAAATGCTGACACAGGTGCTAATTATTATCAAAGATTAAAAAAAATGTTTTGCATACACTCGAACAGTGCTGCTATGCATAGTCACAGAGTGGCACAGTAGGTGACATCAACATCATGTGTAGTGTCTTATGTAAAAGTCTACCTATAGTCAAAACTTTTTTTAGCTTTTTTTTTCTTAAAGAAGTTTATTAACAACATATCAGAGATCAAAAAGACATACAAGGCACAAAATCCGATTCCAGATAATACAGTATGACACAGTGTCTCATTACTTTTACTATGTTTTTCACAACTATAACTACTCATTTCAAGAAAAGGCAGGGCCGTCTTTAAGGCAGGGCAAAAGGAACAGCTGCCCTGGGCCCTGTCATTGTTGTGGGGCCCACAGCAGCTGCCTCATACTTGCCAACTATCCTGGTTTAAAGTCCCTTGAAGATTTAGTCCTGTTCTGTGACCCGATATCTCAGTGTGAAGTGCTGCTACTAAAGCTGCCCAACTTAGCCCTATTATTGTGTACAGATGATTCACCTGCAGACCCTATGTTTACATGTAAATAACTGGCATTGATATGTAAATAGCGGCAGCATTCATATGTAAATAGTAGAGGCTAGCTGCATTAATATGTAAATAAAGGCGGCATTCATATTTATATCATGCCCCCCTGAGGTCATATTCACCATCACATATACTGAATGCTGCCCACTGGGGAGACAAAGGCATTCTTGAAAGTCCACAGCACATGTCAGGAGATGAATGAGGGAGTCAATAATAATTGCTGTGTGTCTGCTAAAGGTCAGCATGTTTCTGTGGTGTCAGGAAAGCAGCTTTGCACTCCCCAGCCCATGGTGTGCAGGCAGTGAGGAGATGACGTGCTGTAACCTCTAGCAACCAATCTGTGGGCAGTAATGATGTGCAGTAACCTCTAGCAACCAATCAGTGAGCAGTATTGATGTACAGTAATCTCTAGCAAACAAACAAGCAGAAAGCATGTGCTGTAACCTCTAGCAACGAATCAGTGAGCCGTAATGTGTGCTGTAACCTCTAGCAACCAGTCAGTAAGCGGTAATGATATGCTGTAACCTCTGGCAGCCAATCGCAATCATGCCTGATTTTGAGTCTAGCTGTTATTTATTGTATGTCTCAGAGCAGGTGGAGAGTGAAATTGCATGGGGGGGGGGGGGGGCAAGAAAATGTTTGCCCAGGGTCCAATCAATATTAAAGAGGGCCCTGAGAAAAGGTCTACATTGTATTTGTGATTCAAGCCTGTGGGAAATCTGCTGCAGTACCACGAATGTTGTTTATGCAGTAGAGTGTGTGTTGTGCAAAGTACAATATGTGGGAAGCACCACACGACAATTACGGGTGAGAATCAGTGAACACTACCATGGGGTGGCTTATACGAATGATAAAGGTCTTTCCAACATCTCTAAGCATTCTAAGTATGCCCATGCAGGCAATATGGATTAATTCAGGTTCTGTGGACTTGAAAGAATTAAAGGATCTCCTAGAGGGGGGTGACACCCACCAGAAACTAGAAAGGGAGGTATGGTGGATTTTTAATTTACACAGCAGATTTCTCACAGGTTTGAATCACAAATATGATGTAGACCTTTTGTTGAAATGAGCAGTTAGATATATTGTCCTTGGAATTTCTCTATTTAGGCTAATTAATTGGGTCATATAAAAAATAAAAATACTAAGGCTGCATTCACACAAGGGCGATCCAATTTGGTGCGACTTTGCTAGGCAATTGCAGCGTGACTTTCAGCGCGATTTTGGCACGACTTACAACGTGACTTATGCCAGGCGAATTCGCCTGTGGCCAATCAGAGAAGGGAGGGAGGGGCTTGCCCCAAACATAAATTCTATTCTTTTCACTGTAAAGTCGCTTGCATTAAGATGGGGATCCGACTTGGAGGCGACTTCCTTTGATTTCTATGGGCATAAGTCGGATAGAATTCACCTTGAGTCATGCAGAAACTTTTTCCTGAAGTCGGAGTGACTTAGTAGTGTACATTAAGACGGCTCCCATTCATTTCAATGAAATTTAATGAGACACTGTGTAAAATGCTAGATCAATATAGATGCCAAACAGAATGTGAATAACTGTTAGAGTATGAAAACTACAAATAAAAGCTAATCGGCAAAGCCAGATATTGTAACGTAAAAGTAAAGTGTACATACTGCATATAACAATCTTATAATAGTGATTAGTGCTTAACCACTTCCCACCTGGCTTATTGACAAATGACAAATAATGGTTCCATTATCCTGACTGGGTGTCTATTGACGTCCTGTCGGATAAGCCGCTAGCGCGCGCAGGGGTGCACATCGAAGCGATCGTGGATGGCTCGTTTCTGCCAGACACAAGCTGGCACCGATCACGGTAAACAGCCAGTGAAACTGGCTGTTCACCGCGTGATCTGCTGTGTATAATCACAGCCGATCACATTGCTTGTTGAAAACTGAGGCGCGCGCCCCGGAGGCATACCCGCGCAATGGGGGGGGGGGGGGTGGCGGGTG
>BLSH010069128.1:1239582-1263287 GCA_018402905.1 Glandirana rugosa | reverse complement strand
CCCCCCCCCCCCCCCGCTTCACCACTTGGTACCTGCTGCTGAACCCCCCCAGGACAAAAAATTATCTATGGCCCTGGACTACAGTGTACCCATCTTCTGATGGCTCCCTCCAGCAGGATAATGCACCACGTCACAAAGCTCAAATCATCTCACCACTGGTTTCCTGAACATGACAATGAGGTCACTGCACTCCAATGGCCTCCACAGTCACCAGATCTCAATCCAGTAGCACACCTTTAGGATGTGGTGGAATGGGAGATTCGCAATATGGATGTGCAGCCAACAAATCTGCAGCAACTACGTGACGCTGTCATGTCGATTTGGACCAAAATGAGGAATATTTCCAACACCTTGTTGAATCTATGCCACAAAGAATTAAGGCAATTCTGAAGGCAAAGGGGGTTCCAACCCGGTACTAGCAAGGTGTACCTAATAAAGTGGCCGGTTAGTGTATATCTGTAGTAGTACTACTACTATGGTTATATGTGCTTTATACAAGGCATATGATTGTTACCAATAAAATAAAAAATCTTTTTACTGGGATAATATGTTGTGGTTATCTGTAAAGGGGGTATTATGTCCATTTGCAAAAAAAAGGGAAGCAGTGCTTGGAGAGTGGCACATGTCATTGTTTCTCCCTAAGTGGTAAAGCGGTTGTATCCCCTAAAATGACATTTTTAGGTTTAGGAGATATCTGTTTTACCTACAGGTAAGCCTTATTATAGGCTTACCTATAGGTAAAACGAATATCTCCTGAACCTGTACGGTTTAGGAGACATTCTCATTACAAGCGCCGCTGACGTCAGCAGGAGCATGCGCAATGATGTCCCGGTGAAGGGCCGGAACTGCCAGAAAGTCTGCCGTAGAGACAGGCTCCCGTGCATGAGCGGGGGCGATGTCTCGTGGCTCCGACCACTCACAGCGCTGGAGCCACGTACTCGGAAGGATCCACGGAGGGAATATGGCAGCTCCCTCCTTGGGGACCGGGCGGACCTGCGGGGGCTTCATTCTGAGGTAAGTACTTCATAAAGAGCTAGTGGTTTTTTTTTCAATTTTTTTTTTTGTAGGGGATACTACCGCTGTAATAGTTACTATGAAAATATGAAAAATATAGAACAGACAAATGTGAGAATCAATGTTTATTTGTAAGGTGTAAAATTGCAGAATTTGGTTTACACAGCAGGATAAGAAGTTGCTATATATCTTTTTCCATTTCCATAGGATGAATTAGTCCAAGTGTAAGTTTGGATTGTCACAGAATGACCATCAAATCGGACGATACACCTTCAAGACAAACAAAAAGTTAAAAGTAATACAATGCAAACAGTCCTTGGATGAATAAAGGTTGGTGTGACTAAAAAAAGTTTATACTTGACCGCTAACACAAGGATTAGAACCCCCATCCAGTTTTTACTTCTATCCCTTTTCTATCTTTGGGGATATTTTACCTCATGCACATCCCCTGTGATAATGGTACTACCAGACAGGAAGTGAGGGAAAATCTCCAACAGGGCCATAAACAAAAATAAAAGTCTGTCAGGGGTTCTAGCCTTCCCCTACTCTACTAAAAAATTATCTTTTTTTTTTTATTTCTGTCTGTTGCCTCTTCCCTCACTATACCTCCTCACTAGGATTGCCACCTCATCCCTTTAAACCCAAACACACATTGATTACACAGATTCTGTGGCTGATTAAGGTGGTAATTAAACTCACTTGGTGCCTCATCTGCATTAAATGAGCCTCAGAACTGTGTAATTCATATGTGTTCAGGTTTAAAGGGATGAGGTGGCAACCCTACTCCTCACTCTTTTCCAACCCTCCGAAAAAAAACATACATTTTGGGCCTCTGTCAACATACAAGTCTATGGGAACGTAGAACCCCAATAACCCCTTCACGCCGATGTAACACATATATGTGGCCCCACTGCACTGTGCACTGGGCTTTTTTAAGTGGGGCCACATATACGTGCTTCTCCCTTTGTGCTGGGAGCGTGCCGTGCACAGAGACCGGGGTCTCGCCGAAAGCCCCAGGCCCCATACTAACGATCGGGACCTGAAATGATTACTGTGATAGCCCGCCCCTGTGTTTTTTTCTTTCTGTGAAAAGAGAGGGATGCAATGAGGTTGATTTGCTAAGGCTCCATTTACACGGGACGCTATGGTAACCTCCCCTGAACAATTTATTTTGACAGTTAGAAGCCGACGTCTAAAACGGCCATTTTGACACCTTTTGCATGCAGCGTTTAGCGGCGTTTAGCAGCGTTTGCGTCTAAGAGCGTTTTTAAAGAAAAAAATATATATATATTTTTTAAATGGAAATGCCTGTAAACGAAACGGTCTTAGGCGCAAGTTACCACGTTTAGGCACGTTTAGCGGCGTTTACAAGCTGTTTGGCGTTTCAAATGCCTCTGAACTGGCGTCTGAACCCATTTTTTTGCGTTCCAAAAAAAGCCTTTAAACTCAACTGCCTGGAAACGACCTTAAACGACCCTGTGTAAATGCACTGATAAGATAACATAGAGGGAAGTTCAGGGGCAGCTGAATAAAAACGGCCAAATGCCTCAAAACGTCCGTTTACCAGCAGCAGTGTAAATGAGCCTTTAAAGCAAATCCACTCTGCACTACAAGTGCACTTGGAAGTGCAGTCGCTGTAAATCTGAGGGGAAGATCTGAAATCAGAGGAAGCTCTGCTGATCTTATCCTCCAATCATGTACAAGCAAATATGTTGTTTTTTTAATTTCCTTGCATTTTCCCCTCGGATATACAGCAACCGCACTTTCAAGTGCACTTGCAGTGCACTTGTAGTGCAAAGTGGATTTGCCTTTATTAAATAAACCTTTCTTGAAAAAAAGTGTTTGTAATTTTTTTTTTTAAATAAATAAATAATAAAAATAAAAATACTTACATCAAGGTTTGATCTAGGTCAGTGCCAGGGTTAGTGTTTGGGTCAAGTAAGGGTCAAAGGTCAAGTTTACGGTCAAAGGTCAGGGTCAGTATATTTTGGACTGGATTTTTTTTTTCATTAGTATTAACCAGTTGTCGGCCGCCTGCCGTGGCTTGACAGCAGCAACTGGGCTCGTGATCGTGAAACGCCATAATGTGACGGTGGCCGGGAGAACAAGTATGCCAAGCGCTTGCCGCCCGAGGCGCACGCGCTCACTGTGTTCCAGGGGAGCCAGGGAGCAGGTAGGGTGGACTCGATCTGCGCTGGCTACCCGCGATCACCCCCCCCCCCCCCCGGAGTGACAGAACAGTGCTCCGTTCTGACAGAGGGGGAAGGGATGTGATCGCAGGCTTCCTGTATATGGGAGCTGCAATCACTCCCCTCCCCCAGCCAGCCCAGCCCCCATGCAGTTAGAACATACACAGAGAACACAGTTAACCCCTTAGAGTGCCCCCTGCAGGTTAACCCCTTCCCTGCCAGTTACATTTATACAGTAATCAATGCATTTTCATAGAATTGATCGCTGTATAAATGCCAGTGGTCCCAAAAAAGTGTCAAAATGGTCCAACATGTCTGCCCCAATATCGCAGTCCCGATAAAAATCGCAGATCGCCGCCATTACTAGTAAAAAATAAAAAAATAATAAAAACCCCATAAATGAATTCTCATCATTCGTAAACGCGGCAACTTTTGCGCAAACCAATCAATATATGCCAATTGCGATTTTTTTTAACCAAAAATATGAGGAAGAATATAAATCGGCCAAACCTGATGAAAAAAAATGTTTTTTTATATTTTTTGGACATGGACATGTATTATAGCAAAAAGTAAGAAATGTTTTTTTTTTTTGCAAAATTGTCACTCTTCTTTTATTTATAGCGGTGATCAGAAGTGATGCAGGGGTGATCAAATACCACCAAAAGGAAGCTCTATTTGTGGGAAAAAAAGGACGCAAATTTAGTTTGGGTACAACGTCGCACGACCGTGCAATTGTCAGTTAAAGCGACGCAGTGCCGAATCACAAAAAGTACTCTGGTCTTAAAGGGGGAAATCCTTCCGGGGCTGAAGTGGTGAATGTCAGTTAGTGTCACTGTGTCTTATGTAGGACAAAAAAACAAACAAAATGCACACTATTGCTTCTGGGCTTTACTACGGGTACAAACAACAAATAACATACACATATGTGGTATTGTTGCGATTGCCAGGAGCAGGAAAATCTATTTTGAGTTGTTCTTTGGTGGGAGGTTATGGTAGTAACAAGAAATATACAGCTAAATTTAAAAATATATATTTGTTTTTACTATTTTGGGCCAGTTTTCCTTTGATAATAACAAAAAAAAAATCAGGAGACATCCATAACTATTTACTACCAAATGAAAGCACAATTTGTCCTGAAAAAAAAAGTGGTATAATCCACCTGGATGCACAAAGTAGTTGTGATGAAAAGTACGGTTTTACTAACACATGTCAAAATTGCAAAATTGAGCTTAGGCATTTAGATTTGTTTTAGCCTTAGGTGTAAAGGGTTTAAAGCAGGTCAAATGCAGGTCAAAAGGAGGTCAACTTCAAATCAAACGCACCCATCAGTCAATACTGATCTCAAAAGCATCTCAATAAATGTCATACCACCCACACCAGACCCAAAGCTTGTTGACATAGGCTTTTAGGCCTCCTACACACGGGCGTATGAAAAAAAAAAATAAGCAAAACGTCGGGCCCGACGTCAGGGAAAAATCAGCGTTTTGCATTGGCGTTAATGCGCGTTAGTAAGCGTCAGCGTCAATGGGCGTTTTTTTAAAGAAAAACATTCCTCTGCTATTTTTTAACCTGAAAACGCCAGCGTCAAAAACGCCAGTTAACGTCGGTACAGAGTTAGTGAGCGTTAGTGAGCGTTTTGCCAGCTCAGCGTCAAAAACGCCAAAATGCTACAGCCTCAGAATGCGCTGGTCCCACGTTCTATTTACAGCTCACTAACGCCGACGCCCTCTACAGCTCAAAAACGTCAGCGTTTTTATTGGGCCATTGAATAACATGGAGAGCTGCAAAAAATGCTAAAAAATGTGGCTGTCAAAAACGCCCGAGTGTATGAGGCCTAAAAGGTAAATAACCTGCATGAAACATATCCTAGCTGCTGTTATACTGTAGCAGCCAAGCGCATATCAGAAACATAAAATACTTACCGCTTGTTAGGACGAGTTACATAGCACAGTGTGTACATTGCTATGTCAAACTCAGGACTAGATCCCATAAAGAAAGAGCCTAGGGGCTTCAAATAGGTGGACCATTTAAATTGGAATGAATATACATCAGGATAACTTGTCCACTAAAGAAAAAAAAAAAAAGGAATTAACACAAATGCTATTTATTTTGTCAGTTTTACATAGAACCATGCACTCTAATGATTTTCCTAAGTGCTTTAATTCCATCGTTTTCATAATTTTGCATAATTATTCAACAAATAGATTAGATATCCATTTTACATAAATATATTTCCTAACAACCTCTACTGACGGATTTTTATTTTTTTCACACATCGATATTTATATTCATCTATGTTGAAATGTCACCACATAGTGGATTTTCTGCTAACTACATGGCAAGTTGGTAACTGTCAGGCTTTACAAGCAGCAGTAGGATGAGACCATGAGATGGAACTGACAGAAAATATAACAGCTATGGTTCTCTTTAAAATGTACACAACATCCAATAAAGAGGAAGCAAATGTCTCCGCAGGCATAAGATGGTCTGAGTTTCCAGTTGCATGGGGGGTCCGTTCTTTTTATACATTTTTTGTCTACCAAACGATTTTGAACTAGGAAAGGAAAAGAGTCAACTTTGTAAATAATGTTCATTATCTGCATAAATTATTAAGACCTCAGCGCCAAAGGATGTAGGAAGATAGGTGCATAAATTGATATTAAAGTTATGCCAGCTGCAGTGATAAACTTGCCATATTGCAAATACAGATGATCGAATACACAGTAAATTCACCACGCTAGGCAATAAACAGTTTAAATTCCATGTATTTAGTCCCGATATGGTGAAGAAAAGTGCTTTTGCTATAATCCTAAACAGTAGCCGTGATCCAAAAGTGCTCAGACTGGGTGCCCCACATGGATGTATTGACCAACTATCTCTAGTATGGTCTATTGCGCGTGTGGGGAGACCCCTGTAGACTTCTATGACTGCCGGCTCTTGTGGTGATGTTCCGTTACATAGGTTAACATGGGTAACAGAAAAAAACTCATTGCACAATAATGTTTAAAATTGGTTTATTAGAAACAATAAAAATTAGATCACTCAAATGTACTGGTGCCTTATAGTCCTGGCACCCGTCGTTCATAGCAGGTGATTTCTATGGGGAAATTGGAATCAAAACACGTAGGAGGCTTAAGACATCCAATTCATCACGGAGAATGGAAAGGAAGGAGGGGGAAGGGGAGGGAAAAGGGGAGGGGGAGGAGCAGGAGGGTATACTCGACCGGCTCCAGTAGGGTAACAAACAGCCTAATGGGGGGCCTTATACATGTACTGCAGCTTGTAAATTACACTTTGAGGTGGGTTGCCGACACTGAATTGTAAGCAGTGGGTTAAAAGATGGGTAATTGCTACAAAATTTCGTACTTTCTTTCTCTTTTTCATAAAAACTTATTTGAAAATAAAGTTATGGTTGGCCATATTGCCTCCCACCTTACGGCACAGTTTTTTCCCAGATGGAGTGTCAAGGTGCGGGAACAATACCCATACCGATTGTGTAATACTAATACCATAATTACTGTTCAAGTTTAAGTGTGAATTCAGTTGTGGCAATGTAACCACACAAGTAACCGTTCTTTTACTTCTGTACTTATTATGTTTCATGAAATCCTAATAAAAACCATTGACATATAAAAGATGGATAAAACCACCCTTTATATCCTAGGGTATAAAAGGGTGGTTTCTATACATCTTTTAACCCACTACTTACAATTCAGTGTCAGCAACCAATCTCATGCCCGTAGTGCTGATTATAAGGTAACAACTCTGCTCTACTAGAAGAGATGCTTATGTCCATCTGTCACCAGTTAGCCAACTTACCGGTCCATCTGTGATGTAGCTCAAGTAGTTAATTTCACCAGCCTTCTCCAAAAGGTAGAGTTGCACCCAACTATGGAATCCAGAGATCTTTCTTTTATGGATTTCACCTGCAAAAACAAACAACTCTAAAGTGGGGTACACACTATAAGAAAATCGGACGAACGATCATCCGATTTTCCTTATTGTTTCACAGCAAGTCGGAACTGAGGGTGGAAATAATGTACGAAAATTCTCACAGGACAAAGGCGCTTTTTTTGTTGTTTATTGCTTCTGATCATGCGCAGTCTTTTATTTCTGATTTTTCTCGCACAAAAATGGTTTACATTAAACAAAAATCATTTGTTCTGTTCCCATACGTGAAAAATTTTGGAGGTTGTCCCTTAAGAAATTTTCATGCGGAAGGTCAGAATCGGCTGTTGAAAGTTGTGTACACACTATCAGAACATCGTACGATCTTTCCTCGGACGAAAATGTTCGCCCGATTTTCTTACAGTGTGTGTGCGAGCCTTAACTTGTATTTTAATCTACACAATCTTTGTTTTAAAAATATATATTTACTATATGGCGCAGAATTCTCAGAGCATTCATTTGTTAAGAGGCCGCACAGCAAAAGTGATTTCCTTTCAGGCACTGTGTCTCTTATTAACCTCCCTGGCGGTATGACTGAGTCTGGAATTTATTGCTGAAAGTGGTACAATTATTTTACATGAAAATTTGGCGTTTTATATTGTAGGCCTGTAATTCTTAGGAATAACTCACTTAAATCTGTCCAAACAACAGTCTAGTAGACATCCCGGGTATGAAAAAGTTTGAAAAATGAAATCATAAATTATAATATAATAAATAACTAAAAATAATTATCAAAAATAATAATATAATAGTAATAAAATTTATTCAATAATGTAATCAAACCAAAAACGCAGAAATTTGCTCAGTTGCAGAATTGTCGCTGTCGTCACTTTCAGTTTCTGATGATAAATTTCCCCAAAAATCAGTATCACTCAATTCTGCAAATGATTCTTATTTACTATCGCTGTTTTCTAGCTGATCAAAAAACACTTTTGATGTAAAGGGACACTTTTTGGTTGCCATGGACATTCTCATGTTTCCAGGCAGAAAGAATGACATTTATTATATAAAAGTGCATGCAGGGCTTTGGGCTAACCACTAGGGACAAAGGGGATGTGTAATGATTTCATACAGTAATGTAATCTATAAGATTACAGTGTACTGTATGTGTAGTGTGTGTTTCACTTTTTGAATTTCCCGCCGGTCTCCGTCCCCGTGCGACGCAACGCTCGCAGGGAACAGAGCCCGGCACACAGAGGCATCGGAGCGGCGGACACAGCCCGCAGACACGGTGGGGGACATCGCTGGATCCAGGGGACAAGGTGAGTAGCGCTGCCTGGATCCAGCGATGCAATCCCGAGTGTGGCTCGGGGTTACCGCTCTTGGTACTGAAAATCCACCCCGAGCCACACTCGGGAATACCGCCAGGGAGGTTAAAACCTAAAAGTGTTATTAACTACCTCGCATCCGCGCTATAGCCGAATGAGGGCTACAGCGCGGCTCTAAAATGCCGGGAGGACGTCAATAGACGTCCTCCCATTCGGCTCGTGCTGGGCGCGCTCCCGCGGGCGCGAGCGGTGCGTGCACGCGCCACCGCACACTGCGGGAGCGTGCCCGCGGGTCGGGCGGACCCGATGTCCGCCGGAGACCCGCGATCTCCTTACAGACAGGAGGAACGGGGAACCGCCGAAGTAAACACGGCGGTTCCCCGTTCTGTGAGGGGGGCATGCCAGATCTACTGATCCCTGTCACTGGGATCAGTTAGATCTGTCATGCCCCTGTCAACCCCGCCCCCCCACAGTTAGAACACACCCAGGGAACATTGTTAACCCCTTCACTGCCCCCTGCAGGTTAACCCCTTCACTGCCAATGACATTTACACAGTAATCAGTGGACATTTAAATTTCTGATCGCTGTATAAATGTCATTGGTCCCAAAAAAGTGTCAAAAACGTCCGACATGTCCGCCCCGATATCGCATTACCGATAAAAATCGCAGATCAACGCCATTACCAGTAAAAAAAATAAATAATAATAAAAACGCCATAAATCAATGTCCATAGTTTGTAGACGCTATAACTTTTGCGCAACCCAATCAATAAACGCCGATTGCGATTTTTTTAACCAAAAATATGTAGAAGAATATATGTCGGCCAAAACAGATGAATAAATTTGTTTTTTATTTTTTATTTTTGGATATTTATTATAGCAAAAAGTAAAAAAATATTGTTTTTTTTCAAAATTGTTGCTCTTTTTTTGTTTATAGCGGTGATCAGAAAGGACACAGAGGCGATCAACTACCACCAAAAGAAAGCTCTATTTGTGGGAAAAAAAGGACGCCAATTTTGTTTGGATGCAACGTCGCACGACCGCGCAATTGTCATTCAAAGAGCGACAGCGCTGAAAACTGAAAATTGGTCCGGGCAGGAGGGGGGTTTAAGTGCCCAGTAAGGAAGTGGTTAAACCCACAACAGTAAAATCAGTCTGTATATGCAGTAAAGCATGCTTGTTACACTCACTGTGGAACCTAAGGGGTTAATCCTCTGTATTGTGTTAAAAGACTGCTTGCTCTTGTATGCACAGATCCTCAAGTCCAGATAAGACAGAGCCTTTGGAGTCAGGCTGCACATGCTCAGTTTGGTATGTATTGCTACAGAGGTTTTCCTGGAAGAGTGCATGTAATCAGCACAGGGCCAATAAGGACTGTCTAGACATATCCGGACAGAGGATCAGGAGCTCTGCAGCCTCATAGGGCAGCTCAGCACAGTATGAAAACTCCTCCTACAAGCTTCACCAGGAACTGATAGAAATCACAAGACTGCTATATACTGCTGAGGAGAAAAGGTATTTAGAAGTTTATATTTACTAAAATGATTGCATTTCCATGTCCTGTGTACTGTGGGAGACCAGATATAGTGAATGCAGGGTCCTGGGTTTAGTAACACTTTACACATGAAGGAAAGGGAAGGGTAAAGGAAGGGGTCTCTTCTGATTCCTTCACTTGTATGTGTAAATTTCAGCATGAACTACTAAGCTCTGTCATATTTCCTTTTCTAGCAAAAGAACATTTAAAATTGTATTTAATAAAATTCCTATTAAAAAGCCTGTTCAGAAAATCTTGGAAACTTCAGCTGGTGTGAGAACATGGATCACATTATTGGTGTATGACATTAAACAAAGGCAACAAAAGATGCAAGGGATACTGCAGATGCAAGGAGTCCATTCTAAGGACCCTCCATGGGCTGAGCGGCAACTGACCTATCCAACACAGACCAAGTCAAATGCTACTTCGTGCACTACAAAGCCCTATATCTGAGGGCACGCAAGGTATTGTTATTCATCAACTGTCTATCATATGCCTGCAGATACATCTCTATAATTAAACACGAATGAGCCCTAAGCAAAAATGTTTGCAATGAGAATATTTGCCTTTTTTTGGGAATGTTATGAATGTGTGAGCTAATATGATTTAAAGTTAATATTCACATTTTTTTTCTTCGATTTTATTTATGAGACAATGATCACAATCATTCAGTTCACCGAGAAGATGCCATCCTTTGAAATAGGGAATATTTAGGGCACTGCAGGGTGCTGAGACAGAATGCTAGCAAAGATCCCTTATGAGTCTACTAGTGATGAATACCCTAAAATGGTGAGCTCTTTTGCCCCTTTTGTGGCCAGAGCACAACATACAGAATATAACAGAATCCATTGTGACTTTACAACTTGTAACGTAAATGGAGGATTTTTCTTACCATGGAAAACATGCTCAAAGCCTGAAGAGTCTAAGAAACCATTTTTACGAGTGTATAGTCCAAACCACATTTCCTTTAAATCATGCTCAAAGCTTTCCATTGATGTATAATAGCCTAATAGGAAGGACAGTGTTACATGTTAAAAACATTCTCATAAAATACAAGTTTGGAAGGTGCAAGAAGATGATGACAACATTTGATTAATTTAGTCATTGACGTCACTCTCTAATAATTTCACCCATTTTTTCAAATAAAACCCTGTTACCAAAGTAGGAAATGTCTGTGTTGCCCCTTAACAACAATTAGGAAGAGTGTCATTTTCCAGTGCAGGCTTGGAGGATACTGCAAAATGTAAAATACATTAACTTGGTATAAGTGGAATTCTACCGCAGAAATAAATGCTAATGAGCTTGTTATTATAAAGGTTGAGCAACCCAATGTAAAATATTAAGTCCATACAGTACATGGTACAGTTATCTGTTTGAAATGTAGTGTGCTTTCCATTAGTTAAAAAGCAATGAAAAATAAAAGTTGTGTTTACGAACTTATATAGTCACCTAATCACCTATAATTAACCAATAACATATGCATACATAAAACTATGAAAGATCAATAACAAAAGTTTGCTGTTAAATGTATATAATAGCACTCTAAATATATAGCTATCTCAAATTGGATTCTGTGGGCAAAAATACAATCTTAAAGAGCAATTCAATGAACTGGTAATGTTTTCACACAAATGGCTCTGGATATACTTGGATGAAAAACTGAAGCCCTGAGCAGATAAACTGTGTGGGTGGATTTACTAAAGCTGGAGAGTGCAAAATCTGGTGCAGCTCTGCATAGAAACCAATCAGCTTTCAGGTTTTATTGTCAAAGCTTAATTGAATAAGCTGAAGTTAGAAGCTGATTGGCTACCAGGCACAGCTGCACCAAATTTTGCACTCTCCAGCTTTAGTAAATCAGCCCCTATGACCCTGTTGGATGCACTTAGTGTGTATTTAATATAGCAGGAAAGTGGAAATCTAGCATGGCTTATCTTTTTTCCCATCTTTTTTATTATTCTGTTTCTATTATATTTCTGAAGTGTGAAGCAGTTATGGTACTGGTTATGCGGGTGAACGTGCATATGGCCGGGTCCTTGGTACAGACGGTTGAGGCACTTTAAAGCGGAGTTCCACCCAAAAGTGGAACTTCCACTTTAAGGGAAGGTGACCCCCTGACATGCCAAAATTGGCATGTCATTTTTTTTGTGGGGGGGGACCGGGGACCCTGTTGTGACAGGGTCCTAGGTCCCACTTCCTCTCCCGCCGCCACAGAGCCGGAAGGAAGTTCACCTCCCACCAAGCGATCTTCTGGGACACGTCACGGGTCCCAGAAGATAGGCCGGCCACTCACAGCGCACATCGCGACTCGTGCATGCACAGTGCTTCAAAGCCGGGCGCCAACACTTGTGATGTCAGTGCCGTATGGAGGAGGAGGAAAAGAGAGATGTGCGGGTGGCTGCATCGCTGGAGCCTGGGACAGATGAGTGTCCGATTATTAAAAGTCAGCAGCTACACTTTTTGTAGCTGCTGACTTTTAATAGGGTGGAACTCCACTTTAATGTCTCTCATTGTCTCCCTCTAGCCCTAACCTTCAGACTGAATAAGGTATATACCATTTTCATTGCTATTGCTGTTTACGAGTGCCATGCCCCATTTTTTTTTTCATACTTTTTTCTCATTCTTTATTGTTCTATAGGCTGAAATGTATTATTGCAACAGGATGAAGTGTATTATTGCAAAGTACGTTAATATTGATATATTTGTGTATATTCTATTTATATAGAGTGAGTTACAGAACGGACAAACCCTGATGAAGCGGATTTCTACACCACAAAACATTTTGGAAACCTTGATGTAACATGATACTCTGTATACGTTTTTAACTGTATGTTTAGAGAGGTTTTTTGCACAAACTCCTTCAAGATTTTAATGCTTTTATATGTATGATTTTTCCTTTTCTATATATTTATTAAATCTGATATTATATTTGATGGAATTCTGAGGTGTACCACTTAATGCCCATTTCTTTTGCTCTCATACTTTTTTCATGTCTATATATAGGGTTGGTACCCCCAGTTAGATAGTCCTCAATTCAGGAGCCCTATATGTAATTTTTGACCAAACTTAAAGTGTATCACTAGGCAAAACCTTTTCCTTAGTTTTGGATAGAGCAGTGAAGGAATGGATCCTGTGTCAAGTTTTTATTGCGCCCTCTCTCCCCATTCATCCCTCCTTGTGTACTGGTGACCTTGTTGATGAGAAAGAAAGTAAAGGGTAATCCAAAACTTTTGAGTTGTCCCCAGAATAAAAGGTGAAAGGAATTATTTCAATGGGGATAGCTGTTCCAGGGACAACTGTCAAAGAAGAGAATTCCCTTTACTTTGGGAGATTTCCTCTCTGGGACAGAGAATTAATTGAAATGTCCCCCATATTACACAGGCAGCAAAAACGAAACTGGCAGGGGTTTAATCCTTCCATACCTAGGCAGCCCAGCTTATGTATTCCATTAACAGTTGTAACTATTGTTCTAATGTACCTTTATCAATTAAGAATTTGGATAGCTTGCTCATTACAGAAGTTTGGAATATGGCTTCCATGAAAGCAGTTTGCTCTTGGGTCTCCTCACTAGTTACCGACTCCACTGTTCCTGTGTTCTTGATGTAATTATCCAGCAGTGCAATAAGATGGGTGAAAGTTGGGAGAGTGAACAGTTTGCTTTCATTCACATAGCTGAAAAGACTGAGATTATAATACAGAAATTATTTAAGAGGAAAATCAATTAGGAAAATTATATGATGTTGGTGCAAAATATATACACAGAATACATATATACATCAAAGTAAGGGCTGTCATCAAATTGATTAGTCTTTTTAAATACAGCACCTGTATTTTTATGGACCCTAAAGCCTGTAAAAAAAAGTGCACCCTTTAATAATTTGAGATTTTGCAGACTGTTGACATAAATTTTCTGAAAATTTCTGCTGTTTATGACTATAACATCCAGTATGTGTGGGTTTGTTCTGTTTCCTTGAAGGTAAATGGACCTTGGCTGCTAGCCTACTCTATGGGGTAATCTAACCATAAAGGTAGTGCAACTTGTACTGTACAATGACTCTGAAAGCTTGCATTGTGTGGAGGACATATGGGCCTATAGTAGCACCTTTTCAGGGTTTACATACACTGCTGCAATAAAATGCAAGGTCCACTTATATTGTCCAGGCAACATCACCTACAATTAGTAGGTGTAAATTTTTCCTGTAAAGAAAAAAACTAGGGTTTTTACCTATCTCACCCCCATCTTCTGCCCTCAGTGCCTAGGCAATGATCACATCCAACTCATTGCGGTAAGATCCCACAGAACACAGAGCAGCAGAATTCTTGGGAAAGGACACTCTTGCAATGGACTGAAGTGTCTTCTCCTGAAATCTGGCCTGCTCTGCATACCCCAGGATTCTTCCCAGTAGAACAGTGAAGCCATGCCCAGCAAAGGAGGAAGAGTCCTCGCAAGTTGAGCAGATCTTGCCTTTTCCTGCAAAGTCCACTTTAAAGTAGAATTCCAGCAAAAACCTAACTAGTCTTAAAAATGTCTCTAACCTCCTCCCATACATATGCTGACTAACCTGTGCAAATTAGATGTATATGCTTACCTATTTTTAGCCCCCTCCAGGTTCATGATCTGGCTCCCCTGTGTCAGTCAGCAGCCGCAGTAGGGAAGAAGAGGGATTGCCGAAAGTGGTTAGGATATGGGAACCTATGGGTAACATTATCACGCCAGGCTTTACCAGCCATATTCGGCACTCTCTTCTCTCCCCAGCAGCTGCAGCTGGCTGACACAAGAGATCATGGGACTGGATCAAAGCAAACTAAAAATAGATAAATATGGGGGCATGACCAGGCCGGGCATTTGAGTGGAACAGCCTGACAGAGCTCCCGACTAATATCCTGCTACCAATCCTGACTCCGGCTGTTGAGTTGACCTAGGATCGGATCTGAGCTATGATGACCCAAGGAGGCAAGGGAGAAGGGACAGCCCTGGAGATCCAACATGGTGCTGCAGCTGCACTGCCCAGAGGAACACCATGAAGCTCTGAGAAGCACAAAGACACAGGCAGTAAAGTGGGAAAGGGTCATAAAAAAGATGCCCCAGAGACAAAAAATCACAGAGGTGCAGGGGGAAGGCTCCTCTACAGTCCAGGAGGAAGAAGCTGATCTATCCCAATATATAGAGACAGAGCATGGGACTGAGCCTGACTCCATGTCTCTCCCTGACAGTGATCAGCAGGCAGGCACTGCAGATATCATAGAGGAAGAAGTACAACCTACACTAAGTCAAATCTTACAAGCTGTACAGCATTGCACTGCTTCAGTTAACTCAGTTAAGGAGCACTTAGGGGGGCTGACAGAGGAGGTGTCACTGCAGAAGATAAGAGAGCGAACAACTGCTGCTGACGGCAGCATCAGTGAACTTGAGGACAAACTACTCCCTGCCACAAGCGACAAAACCGATGATATTGAAAATCGTCTTAGAGTAAACAATGTTCGCATAGTGAGGCTGCAGGAAAAGGTGGAGGGTCGTGACCCCACAGGATTCATCAAGAAGTGGCTGCTGGATCTATTCGGGAAAGAAGCCCTTACCCCCTTGTTCACTGTTGAAAGGCCTTATTGTGTTCCTGCTGGGGCTCTCCCAGGCAACGCACCTAGGCCAGTCCTCGCGTGGATATTACACTACTGCGACAGAGAGAAAATTTTAAGGCTATCAAGGGAGAAATCCATGCACTACGATGGCACCAGAGTCTCCTTATATACCGATTTCTCGGCTGAGGTGCAGAAGAAGCAGGCCAAATTCCAGGATTTCAAGCAACGTCTCCGACGGCTTAATTTGCTATATGCATTGCTCTACCCTGCATGGCTGCAGAATACAGCCAGAGGTCAGGTGCACTTCTTCAACTCAGCCAGGGAAGCTGCAGAGTGGCTGGATGTCAATGAGCCCTCTCTTCGTGCCAGGCACCAAGACAACACTGAAACAACACTGAAACCTGAGACCGTTTCCTTGTTCTTCCTCTACATACCTATGATTCGGTGGTTCTGAAGGGCGCTGCAATCTTTTAGCTGAGTCACTAAATTGTTGCTATGTTTACTGATAAGCTCAGATGGAGGCACCCCCTCATCAGGGATCGTGAAAAGCTCTCTGCGTGATGCCCAACCACCAAATGCGAACACACCTGATAGGTGTTATATGTTGTTACAAGGCCTAAGCAGGTACTTTAGCAGTATGGGATGCAGCTGCATCTCACTTGCCACATTGCATATCTCCTTTAAAGAGGGTGATGGGGAGTACGGTCCTCCGTAAGTACCATTCTGCAATAAAAGGCCTCCAACAGACCCATCTCACACCAGAGACTCTTAGCTGTGTAAAGTACTCCTGGGCACAAAAGATATATCATGGCATGCATACCTCATACTTCAGAGGGATGTGTGTCCTTGTACACAAATCTCTGGATTTTCATGATCTAGCTGGAATGTCTGATCTGGAGGGGCCATACATATTTTATATTGTAAATTGTTCTCTTTAATATGTATCATAGCTATGGTATACATACCTCCACCCCTTTCCATTTCAGTGCTGCTGATCTTCACTTTAAATAAGCTTGATATTCCAATCTTTGTCCTGGGTGATTTTAATAATGTCCTAAATCCTGCCCTAGACAGACATCCCCCCCCCCAAATTAATATTCCTCACAATGAGGCACCCCACTGTTATGTTTTATGGAAGAGGTGAAATGGGTGGATGTATGGAGAGAAAAGTACCCTGTAACTGTGCAATTCTCCTGTTATTCTAAGATATATGGGTCACTGTCCTGTATAGATCTTTGCCTCGGGTCAGCTCGATCGATTGGGCTGGTCTCGAAAATACAGTATGCTCCTAGAAGTGTCCGACCACTCGCCTTTGATATGCTGGATTACAGCTAGACCTATCCTGACCCTTCCTTGAGCTCAGTGGCATCTGAACGCTTTTTGGCTGAAACTGATACCTGAGAGTGCTGGGATTGGACAGAACATGGTTGGTTTTTGTGAAGATAAGGAGCTCTATACTGATAGCCTAATGAAGTGGGACACTTTTAAATGCTATGTACGTGGAGTCTTCATATCCGCCTTTAATAATATAAAGACAGAATCTAAAAAGCATGAAAAACTTTCCACTCAGCATGTCCAGTTTTTTTTCCAAGGTAACCTTTTATGAAGAGGGGGAACAGACAGGTCATCTGCTTGCAATACTTAATGTTCGCCCAGCGGCTCTCGTGTTTGGTGTCCTAAAGCTTCCTACAGGGGGCTATGGCAATTCACCGGAAACGGTTATGGCAGAACTAGTGAAATTCTACTCGGATCGCTGTGCCTCTAAGGTCTCCTATACCCCAGAGGCCCTATCAAGTTATTTACGGTCTATCAATATACCCACCCTATCAGACGCTCACAGAGCAAGTCTGAATGCTCCTCTTACATTAGAGGAGATCCAGGAGGCAACCAGCTATTTTCCCAACTCCAAAGCACCTGGGGATGATGGGCTGCCAATGGAGGTATTCCAACAATACGCTGATATCCTTTTACCTAAGCTACTGAAAGTATTCAACGAGGCCCATGAGCATGGACGGTTACTGCCTTTCATAAACAGGGCTAGTATTATTTTGCTTTTGAAGCCTAATAAGCCAGCTACAGAGCCTAGCTCCTATAGACCTATTTCCTTGTTACAAGCTGACATAAAAATTTTGGCTAAAGTACTGGCTCGAAGGCTTAACAAAGTAATTGCTAATGTCTTTCATGCAGACCAAGCTGGCTTCATGCCTAACAAATACACTGCTGTCAACCTCAGATGACTTTATATAAATATGCAAACACCAGCTGATAACAGAGGGGCGAGAGCGCTTTTGTCGCTGGACACGAACAAAGCTTTTGATAGCGTGGAGTAGTGCTATTTGTGGGCAGTGCTGGAAAGATTTGGCTTCGCAGAAAAATTCACTGCATGGGTCAGTTTATTGTATCGTAATCCCCAGGCTGCTATCCGGGAGGGTCAAAGGTTTTTTCACTGAGTAGGGGTACTAGGCAAGGGTGCCCTCCTATTTGCCCTGGCAATAGAACCCCTGGTGGCTAAAATTAGGACCAGCTCTCTGGTTGAGGGTTTTAAATATGGTGCACTCCATGAAAAGATCATGTTGTTTGCTGACGACATGCTGCTTTTGATGGGAAACACAGGCCCCTCTTTGCAGGCAGGAATGGACATAATCACTGAATTTTGCACTTATTCAGGCTTGACTATTAACTGGACCAAGTCGGCCCTGTTGCCGCTAGATGGAGCTCTTGACCCCCAGTTATCTTTTTTCTGCCCAGTGCCTATAGTGGGGCAGTTCAGATATTTGGGGATCATAGTCTCAGCTGAGATTGTGGACTATTGATGTTTGAATATATTTCCTCTGCTGTTACGGTTTAGGGATAAGGTGAAATTGTGTTCTAAACTACTGCTGCCAGTGGCGGGTAGAGCTAATTTAGCAAAAATTATCTTAATGCCCCAGCTGCTCTAATTCTTCCACAATACACCTGTGATTATACCCCTTAAATATTTTGAGTGGTAAATTCCATATTTCGCTCGCTTCTATGGATATTGTGCCCTGCTAGAGTCAGGCTGGAGCAACTCCAGAGGTCCAAAGATAATGGGGGCCTAGCTTTCCCGAACCCTTGGCTGTACTACCTGGCAGCCCAGCTGCAGCAGCTGCTGAACCGCATGAATGGTGTACTAGCCGAGGGGGAAACACACACTGATTCCACATTAGCTGTGGAGTTACACTGTGTTGTGGCTTAGACTCTCCCGTGAGCCCTTGAGGCACAGCTCTTCTTAAAGTCCAGCAAAAGGTATCCATGTATAGGCTACTACATAAGGTTTGGTTTAAAGCAAAACAACTATAAAGAGTGTCAGGATTTACTAGTCACAGCCCCATCTGGAATAACAATACTGACCCGGAACTCGTAAAGCTGTAGTGTGCAGCCCGGTGGCGAGCATATGGTGTTACTCACCTCCGTCACATTTTAAGCAATGGCAGGTTGCTCCAATTTGCCTAGATGCAAGCCAGATATGGAAAATGTACTTCCCCTACCTTCAATTGCAGCACGCCATTAAAGTGCAAGCATTTTTAGAGCAGGAGGTGTTATCTCCCACTCCTCTTTTCAATATGATGCAGCAATCCACATCCACTAAAGGGTTTTTTTCTCCAGGTGCTATGCAATGCTGCTTCCAGAGTACCTGGAGAATTTTCCCAGCATGGCTATGGAAAAATGGGTGGAGGATGTGGGTGATATAGATGGGGATCAGTGGTCGGAGGCCCTGGAATCTGTCCGCGGCTGTTCTTTAAATGTAATCCAAAGACCGTCCCAACTATATATACTAATACGGGTTCATCATACCCCACTTAAATTACCCTTGGACTCCGCCCAGACCCATTGTGTGTGAGATGCAAGGGAGCTAATGGAGACCTGATACATGGCAGTGCCCGAAGTTGCACCGCGTTTGGACTGGCATAGTAAACACCATCAACAATACTTTTCAAGTAACGGTCGCTCTTATTGGGTATACTGGATGAGGTTATAACAGACATGCAGTATCTCACAAAAGTGAGTACACCCCTCATATTTTTGTAAATATTTTATTATATATGACTTAAGAGTTCCCTTCACTTGCCCATCCCCTGAAAAACAACCCCATACCATAATCCTCCCTCCACCAAATGATTTGGACCAGTGCACTAAGCAAGGTCAATTAAGACACGGATGAGCGAGTTTGGGGTGAAACTTGATTGGCCTGCACAGAGTCTTGACCTTGTCCTGATAGAACACCTTTGGGATGAATTAGAGTAGAGACTGCGAGCCAGGCTTTGCAATCCAACATCAGTGCCTGGCCTCACAAATGCTCTTCTGGAAGAATGGTCAAATATTCCCATATACACACTCCTAAACCATGTGGACAGCCTCCCCAGAAGAGTTGAAGCTGTTATAGTTGCAAAGGGTGGGCCAATTAAATATTGAACCCGATGGACTAAGACTGGGATGCCATTAAAGTTCATGTGCGTGCAATGGCAGGCGAGCCAATACTTTTGGCAATATAGTGTATATACCATAGTTTGTGTACTCTATAACTTTCCTACAGACTAAATAATATATACTGATTTGGCTTATTTTCACCAAAGAAATGTATCACTATACATTTTGGCCTACATGAAGAACGATTATTTATTTGTAAAAAACACATTTTTTTCAAAATTTTCAGCCTTTTTTTGTTTATTTATCCAAAAAAAAAAATCCAGCAATGATTAAATACCCCCAAAATAAAGCTCTAGTTGTGTGAACAAAATTATAAAAATGTAGTTTGGGTACACCATTGCATGACCGTGCAATTGTCATTGAAAGTGCAACAGGGCTAGAAGCTGAAAACTGGCCTGTGCAGGAGGTGGGTGAAAGTGCCTGGTATTGAAGTGGTTAAATGTGGTCAAGTTTTACTTTTCAAAGAATACCCTGTCACATGCAAGGAAAATAAAAAAATGACATTTTGCTTGCACAGAATTGGATGAGAGGAGCCAGCAAAACTTCACCTTTTTCACAGCTCTGGGAAAAATTCCCTTCCAAAATGAACAGTCTATTTAATAGCCTTTAGTAAATCAACCCCCTTGTGAGAAAAGATTGTTATAGGTGTGGTCCTCTCAAGTATGATTCTCAGTGTTAGACACTTAGGGCTTGATTTACTAAGACTAGAGAGTGGAAATCCTAGTGCAGCTGTCCATAATAGCCAGGCAGCTTTTAACTTCAGCTTGTTCAATTAAGCTTTGACAAAAAAAAAAATGGAAGCTGGTTGGTTTCTATGCACAGCTGCACCAGAGTTTGCATTCTCCAGTTTTAGTAAATCAGCCCCATTAGATTCTCAGACACATTAATTATCAAACAATCCCACAAGGTAGGAGAGACATTCATGCCTCTTCTACAACCCTGAAGGATGTTAATGGTCATAGAATAATAAATAAAATATGGCATAGTTAAGAAACAAGAAGCCTGTCAACTTACTTTTGGCTGGCAAAGTCAGTCCCTGAGCTGTTTCGAGAACTATTGGCTTTGTATTGTAGATTCAGAAGAATGTCATTGGTGCCGGCTTTATTGATATCAGCTACAGATAGCTCTTCAGTCAGACTCCGAATCTCATCATTAGTGACAACAAACTGTGATTTTAAGTCAGCTTTTACTGCTATTCAAATGTAAAACAAAAAAATTAATTCACACACTTCAAACTTTTGTTATGTTAAAGTTATCACAATATGTCATGGTCACAAATATAGGCAAAGAGGTATACGTTTGTCCTATGTCAATGCTCTCAACCAACAAGATGTGAATCAAAATAGAGCCAATAAACCCCACAGGCTGGTCCCAGATTCATTTATAAGGTTGTGTGGAAGGCCACTCAGCGGGTCAATGGATATCAATATTTTTTCAGAGCGCCGCTAATTTCAAGAATTGCATGTAGACTTGAAGCCTAGGTTTCATAAAAATAAAACCCTTGGTACACAATACTCAACATAGGTCCGTTGCGTGGAAGAAACTGTTTTATATTAAATTCTCTTTAAAACAGATCTATTTTTATATGCAATCAACTTGAGCCTAACACTAAAGATAAATGCATGAAATTAGTACAATACATACAAGGTGTAAGTGTACAGAATTGGAGCTTGGCACCCTGTACAAAGTTCTACTAAGCGTGTAACAAAAGGGAACTGATCAGTCAGAATTTTCTCACTTCAAAGAACAAAAGAGTTAGCAGGCCTATGTAGAAAATATTTAACTCCTGTGTGTTAAATTGTTTCGAAACAAGAAAGTCTGAGGGCAATGCTCATTTTATGTCTATAAACCATGCTACTAAACATTTTACATGCTACTAAACATTTTACATTGCTTTAGGACTTAAGTTTGTAAACTTTTAGGGATATACTTTCAAAAAAGACTAGATAAATATTTCTATGGTGAATTAATGATCTTCTTTAAAAGCATCAGCTATTTTAAAAGAAGTCCTTAATGTTCATGATCACAAAAGTGGCAAGGATGGCTAAAGCTCAATTTTGGGACCTCTAAATGAAGCCTCGTGATGTAGTGCAACCAATTGATAATTTCTTGGGTGATGGTCTGGGGTTAAGTAGTTACTGCTGACTATGGAGTGACCACTATTGATGGACATATCAAAATTGCACTACTGAGAAGTCACCAGGTCTACAAGGTTCCTTTTTTGGTAACATAAAGATGAACTTCATATTTCATATGTACAAAGGTGCTTACAATCTTTAATAAGCAGAAAGAGTTCTATGCTCTTCTTAAATGTTTACCAGGCTAATTTTAACTATTTCGCGTTTTTTACAGAGCTGGTGCTCTCTTCTTAAAAAACATAATCTGTAATGAAACCAATATGTTGGATGGATCCTATATTAAATATTTATCTGTAAAACTATACAGGAATAACCCAGTTAGACAATTTATTTTATATTGCAATAAACCTGTCCTTTTCAACAAAAGAAACTGGACTTCAGCTTTTAAGAAGGCTTGTAATTAGGGAGGTGTGTTCTCTTTTTTCATTCAAAAAATGAATGCATCATTGGCTGCAGCCGCTAACCAATAAAAGTTCTCCAGTATGTCCTTTTGACAGAAGCCAGGAAAAGAAATTACTTCTGTCTAACAGGAACAGCCACACAATGATAAAACCTCAGCTGGTCCCTGCTGAACCAACCGAAAAAGTTTTTTTTTACCTAAAAAGCATTCCACAAGCTCTTCTTCCCCACCCCCTCTAAACACTTACCTGAGACCTCTCACTGTCCAGCCGTGTCCTTGCAAGCAGTCCTGCTCTCCTCTCCTCCTGGATTCAAAGGCTTCAATGAGCGCAGTGGGAACCATTGGCTCCTGCTTCTGTCAGTCAAATCCTATGAGGAGGGAGCGGGAGGCATGGCCGAGCCACTCTGTGTGTGTCTATGGATGATTCTAAAGTTTGTGTGCCAACACATCTGTGACCCAATACCACTCAGATTGCTATGGGGGCAGTCACAGGGAGGAGAGGACAGCACTGGTGGGGGCTTTGTCAATTTTCCTATCGCACTCCTTCCTGGCAAATAGGCTCTTATATTGGTGGGTGCTGCAACGAAAACCAGCTGGGTCCTGGAAATGTCATGCAAGTGTACATATTCGTCAGCACACCGTGAATCCTCGTCCAAAGTTTTCTTTATTGAAAAGATCACATCACAGAAAAGTGCAACGTTTCGGAGCCACGCAGGGCCCCTTCCTCAGGCATGTGATCATCATCATCATCACATGCCTGACGAAGGGGCCCTGCGCGGCTCACGATCACATGTATAAGCAGTCGTGTGGTACCTAGGAGCAGGTTTCAAAAGAAATAACTTTTCTAGTGTTGTGTCTTTTCACGTTACAATGCCTCGGCGCGTCCCGGGGAAGCAGTCCGTACACTACTACTACTACTAGTGTACGGACTGCTTCCCCGGGACACGCCGAGGCTTTACAACGTGAAAAGACACTACATTAGAAAAGTTATTTCTTTTGAAACCTACTCCTAAGTGCCACACGACTGCTTATACATGTAAACGTACTGTAAAGGTCCTGGGTCGACCAAAAACAACGTCGTGGGTGGTTATATTCTCGGATAAACGGTCCTTCCTCACTTTATCCTTTTAACTGTTTCGGGGGTGGTCACGACAGGAGAGGAGGGACACTGACGGGGGTATCGTTAGACTC
>BLSH010069128.1:1213417-1239192 GCA_018402905.1 Glandirana rugosa | reverse complement strand
CCACTTTGACTATAAGTTAAAGTTGACGTCAATACTTTTGCAAACTTCCTCATTCTATTCTTTTATTAAACGTTTGTTTGTTTAAAGATTGTTACATACACCGGTAATAAACCATTTCTCCCCCTTTTCTCCCCTTGCCCCTTCACAGAATGCCTTATATTCTGTGAATCATTCAATGCGAGAGAACAAACGAGAGTGGAGCTTAGATGTTTAAAGCAAGGCATTTTTTTACACTAGTAGATTTTTGAATTAATGTTTATACAAATATTTGTATCATAATACATACAGAAATTCTCAGTTCATTCAACAACTTGATGAAAGTACCGCAACATTTTGTTTTCTTTTAACATTCTATTCTGGATCGAATAGTCTTTACCAAATAATGGCCACATACATTGTTAGAAATTTGTTTGTTTGCAAATTATTTTCTTATCTTACTCCTTCAAACGTTTTCATAACTGCAGTTGAAATTGAATATCAGTTTCACCCCACTAATGATTGAAAATTTGAACGAATGGTCTTAAAACAAGAATTTTTTACCAAAATTCTACTAGTGTATAACCAGCTTTAGTTTTAGACATATTGAAGAGGGATTAGAAAACCTGTCTAGTTTTTACTGCTGTCTGTGCCCCCCATTAGGGAGATTCACACTCTCTATGTGTCCTGTTTACTGCTATTACTGAAAATGGTCACCAGAACAAGGATAGGGAGGAAATCTTCCAATGGGGACACTAGCACTGGTGACACCCTGGATTCCCTAATTTAGAAGGGTTTTCTCTAACTTCCAGTTGTGGCTATGGAACAAAAAGTGAGGGGAAATCTCCCCAATGGGACACAGATAGCAAAAAAACTGACAAGGGTTATAACTTATACCCTTTGTTACTTTATCCAAAATAAAAAAAGAAAACATTTTGCCTTAGGTTTTACATTAAAGTGGTTGTAAAGCCGCCCCACACCCCCACCAAAAAAAAAACTTGAAAGAAAAAGCATAATGAGCTAGTATGCAGGGCATACTAGCTCATTATGAAACACGTACCTCGGAACGAAGATGTTGCAGCGGTCTCGGCACACCGATGTGACTGGCGACATCACTCTTCCGGGTCTGTGGCTCTGTCCAATCACAGCGCGGGCTCCAGCGCTGTAATTGGCAGAGCCACGCTGACGTCACTCCCGTGCGAGCGCACGGGAGCCGTCATTTACGGCACGAATAAAGAAGAAACGGCACCCTGGGCTACCCCGGGTGCCGATTCTTCAGTGCGCATGTGCCATGTGCCGATGTATGCAGATACAGGGGATATCTCCTAAACCTGTACTGTATTTCCTGGACCTACAGGTAAGCCTTTTTGTAGGCTTACCTGTAGTACCATGACTTGACAACCACTTTAAAGAGCTGTCAGAAGTATAACATTGGTTGTACTTCTAGGCATCAATTCAATTTAGAGTACACAGGAGTGATGCAAGGCTAGGATAAACATCATTAGAGCAGGTAACTTTGTACATAGCAGTAGTAAAAAATAAAATCCCTTTTCCTGAAGTTTGACTTTAAATTAAACATTAATTAACTTCAATTACTCTCTCTATCTATGAAAAGATTGATTAAAGATCATAAAGATACTGTGAACGGACCCTCAATGCCTTAAAAAATTGAATTTTTATTACTGTATTCAATAAAAAAATGATACAAACCGTGAAGCAATGATTAAAATTATGACAACGTTGTCACGGCTGACCTGTATGACGTCATTAACCACACACCAATATACACCACCACTCATACGGCTCATAAATCACCATACTGGATCCCAACAGGGTAAATAATTGGACAGACTGAAAAAGGAAGGTTGTGCTGTCTGCAATAATGCACAGTCAATGTCCAAGTAGGGGGGTCAAAGGGGATTGAACCAAGGAGATGATCGGGACAGCTAGGCGTGGAATTGAGTGGACATGAGAGGAAGATCAGACTTGGGATCAGACTTATATCCCATAGGGTGTCCATACTCTCTCTATCTAGCATTGTCTACTTTATTCTTTATCTTTTGGCAGTGGACACAGGACAGGTCATCCTAAAGTGAGCAGCCTGACTACCTGAGGGCCATCAGTCCAGCATTTGCTTGGAAGTGACTCTGCAAATAGTGAAGGCACAGGATCAACCTAGCAGCAAAGCAACTAAGATTTTTAGAAGGTGTTTCTGATGGCAGCACAGATTTTTGTAAATAAAGACTATTTTGAGGCCAGCTTCTCACCTAGATCTAACTGTAATGCATTTTGAATGCCACCCCTGTGCACTAAACAAATGCATCTTCAATACAGGTTCATTGCAAGGCCCCACTACATACGGTAAAGCATTACGATACATTGTGGTGCGCAGAAAAAATAGCAAAACATCTGTTTTTCACTGCATTTGCCGCAATAAACGAACGGGATAATACGTGATGCAGCACGGGTACCTACTTAGGGACTCTGCCGAAGAATACAATCTCAAATGGTTGAAATCCATGAACTCTACATACAAATAATTTACTGCATGCTATATTTTGAATAAAAGTCATTACGGGTTCTTTACACTTTTACACATTTGTTAAAGGAATACTTTCACTTTGCAAAGGGAATCTTCATTGAGCTTTAGTCTAGGTTCACATCTATCTGGATGTGGTTTTTGCATTTTTCAGGCACGGTTTACGGTGCGTTTTTTAAACTCACGTTTTTGATGCGTTTTTGCATGCAGTTTTCATGCATTTTGCGTTTTGTGGGTTTTTTTCTCTTTAAAAATGCTGTATGTAGCTGGTTGCTAAGGAGTGGGCCATCGCATCCTTAACATTTGATGAGTCACCAGCTGTCAGCGGGATTCCCCGCTGACACCTAAATCTAAAAGGAGGATTACCGGCAAAAAAATTTGTGAAGAACAGGGCGTGGGGTCTAGTATGGATTTGGAGGGGAACCCCACGCCAAAGTAAAAAAAAATTGCCTGTGGCTTCCACCCAAATCCATACCATACCCTTATCTGAGCATGCAGCTCGGTAAGGCTGCACACTCGGAAAAGGTTCTGGTATGGTTTTGGATGGGGGCCCCCATGCTAAGAAGTCTCTGAGGATTTGAAAAAAAAATTGTTGCTTTACATAAAGATGTACAGATGTAAGATTGCGCTCCTCCACCTTCCATTTGAGGATGCCCCACAGATGCTCAATAGGGTTTAGGTCTGGAGACATGTTTGGCCAGTCCATCATCTTTACCCTCAGCTTCTTTGGCAAGGCAGTGGTCGTCTTGGAGGTGTGTTTGGGGTTGTTATCATGTTGGAATACTGCCCTGCGGCCCAGTCTCTGAAGGGAGGGGATCATGCTCTGCTTCAGTATGTCACAGTACATGTTGGCATTCATGGTTCCCTCAATGAACTGTAGCTCCCCAGTGCGGCAGCACTCATGCAGCCCCAGACCATGACACTCCCACCACCATGCTTGACTGTAGGTCATACACACTTGTCTTTGTACTCCTCACCTGATTGCCGCCACACCATTTTGACACCATCTGAACCAAATAAGTTTATCTTGGTCTCATCAGACCACAGGACATGGTGCCAGTAATCCAAGTCCTTAGTCTGCTTGTCTTCAGCAAATTGTTTGTGGGCTTTCTTGTGCATCATCTTTAGAAGAGGCTTCCTTCTGGGACGACAGCCATGCAGACCAATTTGATGCAGTGTGCGGCGTATGGTCTGAGTACTGACAGGCTGACACCCCACCCCTTCAACCTCTGCAGCAATGCTGGCAGCACTCATACGTCTATTTCCCAAAGACAACCTCTGGATATGACACTGAGCACGTGCACTCAACTTCTTTGGTCGACCATGGCGAGGCCTGTTCTGAGTGGAACCTGTCCTGTTAAACCGATGTGTGGTCTTGGCCACAGTGCTGCAGCCCAGTTTCAGGGTCTTGGCAATCGTCTTATAGCTTTGGCCATCTTTATGTAGAGTAACAATTCTTTTTTTCAGATCCTCAGAGAGTTCTTTGCCATGAGGTGTCATGTTGAACCTCCAGTGGAACCTGTCCTGTTAAACCATTGTATGGTCTTGGCCACTGTGCTCCAGCTCCGTTTCAGGGTTTTGGCAATCTTCTTATAGCCTAGGCCGTCTTTATGTAGAGCAACAATTCTTTTTTTCAGATCCTCAGAGAGTTCTTTGCCATGAGGTACATTGTTGAATAAAAGGGTAGGATACAGCGCTAAAGTCTTCAATGCGGAGCAGCAGCCAAAATACACAATAAGTATACCAAACCAGAAATGAAAACAGAGGGCTGCGCTTAAACAAAATACAGGATGAATCGCTAGGCAACACTGTATCTTGGCCTAGGCCAACAAGGCCCGGGCCTAGGGCAGCACTTTGCAGGGGGACAGTAAACCCCCCTCCCCCCACATGGGAAAAATTGTCTCCTCCCGGCTCCCACACGAAAAGAATCCTATGATTACAATCAGTGGAAGCAAACACAAGTCCAAATATCTTACAAGATAGGAGTAATCTTAAAAATCCAGTAACATATTGTGAAAGCACATATAGGCGAGCAGGTCCTAGTTTAAGTAAAACAAATTCCCAGATAATATCTTACGTATTCACTAAGATCAGTAGTATAAATATTTCTACTCTACAACATACTGTACAATGTGCAATGCATATTATATTATCCATGTCAAAACTCAGTATTATCTCAAAACTGAATTTCTCATTGTTAATTCTTGTAGTCATTAAATCATTAAATGTTTTATAATATGCATATTTTATAGCATATATATATATATTCTTGATTGTTTTTTAGTTTAATTAAACTAGAAAACAATCAAGAATATATATATATATATATATATACTATATACACAGTATCTCACAGAAGTGAGTACACCCCTCACATTTTTGTAAATATTTTATTCTATCTTTTCATGTGACAACACTGAAGAAATGGCACTTTGCTACAATGTAAAGTAGTGATTGTACAGCTTGTATAACAGTGTAAATTTGCTGTCCCCTCAAAATAACTCAACACACAGCCATTAATGTCTAAACCGCTGGCAACAAAAGTGAGTACACCCCTAAGTGAAAATGTCCAAATTGGGTGCAATTAGCCATTTTCCCTCCCCTGTGTCATGTGACTTGTTAGTTTTACAATGTCTCAGGTGTGAATGGGGAGCAGGTGTGTTAAATTTGGTGTTATCGCTCTCACTCTCCCATACTCATTACTGGAAGTTCAACATGGCCCCTTGTAATAAATAAGGGCCGGACACCAGGAGAACATGTGCCAGAGAATGGAATGAGACTACTACTGATAGTTATTACCTCTTCCTTCTGTGCCCCTTCTCCTGGTGTATAAACACCGCAGGATAGCCTATAGTGGGCTCTTTTATGCCTCTTGCGACAGCCTTCAGTCTGTGAAGCCACGTGTCCGGTCACTCTTAGTTCTGCATGCTAGCTGGAATCCTTTTTCTAAAGTGCTATTAGTACAATTACAATATACCTAATGGGCACACCTGGATTGACTATGCAACTGTTTTGAGACACGGTGTGAGACATCCTGGCACAGAGACCCTGAAGGGATTAATCACATACCCCTGGCTGGGGAAAAGCCACAAGCGCCAATATATTTTAGTCTGGTAAGCCTTCCATAATTTGGTGGTGGATTGCACAGAATTCCCATACAGCACTGTGGGTGTTATTTTATTTATTACAAGATCCTTATATTTTGATGGAGGACTGGTTCTATATTATTCTGGCATAACAGATTGGGACTGAAGGCTCCTCAACATCTTTTTTATTCATTGTTGATCCTACATTACATCACTTTGAGATTAACCCTCTCAGTTCATCTTAACGTTGGTACCTAGCGACAACTACGTATTCACATTCTTTAGACCAGGGGTCTTGAATTAAAATTTACAGAGGTCCGATCAGCAAAATTTCCTTCCGGCAGAGGTCCGAATCTCCTTAGCGCTATAACATGTCACGGTTCCCACATACATTGTCGTCTTTAGCGTACCTTTCACATCGTAGTCCCCTTTACATCACAGTCCCCTGTTAAAAGCAGTCCTACCGTGTCCTCAGTTCCCCCTCACATCACTGCCCCTCTTTATATTAGCGTTCCCTTTACATCGCAGTGCCCCTTTACACAACACAGCACCCGTTAACATAACACAGTGCCCCTTAACATAACACAGTGCCCCTAACACATCACAGTGCCCTTAACACAACACAGATCCCCCTTTTAAACCTCCCCTGCACAGTCCTACAGTGCCTTTGGCAGGGCAGAGGCATTAATCATCCTGGAGTGTCCTCTCCTGGGCCTTCAGGTTGCCACCAATGTCATCCTCACAGCAGGCGGGGGCGGGAGGATCTTGAGATCGGGACTGAGAGGCAGGAGCTGCTCAAGTTATTATGTCAACAAGCGAGTGATTATCCAGCTTGTTAATATGAAAAGACTCCCGCTTTCTGACCCTATCTGTAGCATCGAGGACAAAGAGCGGGAGTCTTTTCGTATTAACAAGCCGGGTAATCTCCCGCTTGATAACATAATAATTGCCCTTCAGTCCCGATCTGCAGCTCCCGGGAGAGGACACCCAGCCATTTGAGTGGCAAAGCCGTGGTCCCAATAGGACTGTCACTTGGTCTGGTTGTGGACTGCGGTCCGCCATTTAATGACCACTGCTTTAGACTCTCATAAGAATTAAAGCCGGCAATAGATGGTTCAAATCTCGGCCGGTTCAGCATGGACCATGTATGGGCAGGCTGCATGTACCCACGTTGATTGATCGATCAACTTGAGTACAACCACCCTGTCAGATTTTACATGTGATTATTGCTATCAGCTAATATAGCCGCTAGCAGTAATCACTGTGTTCTCCTATGCGCCTATGTACTGTTTCAGTTGTTGCCTTAAAAGTACAATTGTAATATTAATGTGATACCTGCATAAGCATGGTTATAAAAAACTGAATAAACAGAACAGATATTTGGAAAGACGCTGACTGTATCTTTTTGTGTCTGTTTCCTAATGCAGTAGATTATTATTAATTTTGAACCAGTGATCAATATTAGAATAGCAGTTGCCTCTCCTTGAAATTTCCAAGACCAAATGAAATTTTTTTTTGAAATGCATTTCTTTCAGTAAAATGTTTTTATTATGCTGTACTGCAGGTAGAACAGCCACACGTGAACAGCTTGAAAATATATGAATTACAACCAGTCTAAGCACATGCCTTGATCTCTTTGAAACAACCTCTTGTAACCCCCTGTATAATAGAACTCATACTTGATGAGGGAGGACCAGCACAATGGTGGCCAAACAGGGTTTGCATGTAGTGTACATGGGATGACCTTACCAGTTATCCGCTGCTCTCTCCTGGTCTAGTCCAACGCTGATGAAGGAGAAAAGATAACCTACATGTATTGCTTAACTGCACTATAAAAAAAGAGTTCACCAACCGGTCTTTGCTGTCTGGCAAGTCTGTTAATCTCAGGACTGCCTGGACAGAATTAAAAATTCACTGGCAAGTAAATCAGCACCAATACATGCATTTTTATTGGTTATTTAGCTGGTTGCCTGGTATTTTTTTCACATACTTGTATGGCTCTGATCCGAACTATATGACTGAGTTTGAGACTGGCTTTTCCTGTGCTATGGTTTCTGCACAGCCTTTGATTTTAAAAATTCAAACTGACAACTATAAATTTGCTTTGCAATGTGCAGCTGAAAAGCAGACAGGCTGGAGTGGACGATCTGGATGTGTGTGTGTAACGGTGATATGTACACGTCCTTATTCCTGCAATACAGATTATCACAATATACAACATCTTTGGCTGTATTATCATGGTTTTGTTTGCCTGTGTATAGACCATGAAGTATGATATCTGTGTTTCGGAATTTATCATGCAATATTTACTAAGGAATGTGGAAGAATTAGGAAATGTTTAGCAAACTAAGCTTCTGTCCTTTCTTCCTTCCCCAGGACAAACTGAACAAGATCCCTAAACCCAGTGTCGGTGCATGGGTGCGCCCCCCTCTCCTCACCACCCCCATCTATGCTATGGATAGATTCATGCATAGCATAAATCTATCCATGGCCGCTCGCGACCACCCCCTATTCATGCGACCGGACAGTGTTACTTTGAAGCATCTCATTAGAGCCATAGGCTCTAATAGGCTTCAAATAGTGTGGCTTGGGGTGCAGAGTGTGCCCCCACAAGCCCTTAGAAAGGCAAATGAACATTTGCCTTTCTAACACTAAACCGCTCTCCGCCAATCAGGAAACACCGGTATGCTACCGGTTTCCCGATTGGCGGAGAAGACAGGTGATCCTGTTGGATGCCTTTCTCGTTGGAGGAGGGGGATGCATGGCCGAAGCCAAGCCGCTCGCCGGACACTGCTCTGCCTGCTGCACGCTCCTTGCTCCCCGATCGCCGGACACCGCTCTACCTGCTGCCCTCTCCCTGCTCCCCGCTTGCCTGCACCGCTCTGCCTGCTGCCCGCTCCTAAATGGGGTAAGTGTGAGAGTTTGATGTTCCGACTGCCCTGTGGGGGGGTCTTCTGTCAGTGCCGCGAGCGTCGCGGTGGGGGGGGCTGTATATTCCTATCTGTGGTGCTGTATACCCCTATCTATGGTGCTGTTTACCCCTTTCTATGGTGCTGTATACACCTATCTGTGGTGCTGTATACTCCTATCTATGGTACTGTATACCCCTATCTATGGTGCTGTATATACCCCTATCTTTGATGCTGTATATACCCCTATCTGTGATGCTGTAAATACCCCTATCTGTGATGCTGTATATAACCCTATCTGTGGTGCTGTATATACCCCTATCTGTGATGCTGTATATACAGGGCCGGCTCTACCACTTGGCGGAGTAGGCGGCCGCCTAGGGCGCACTGCCGCCTGGCCACTGTTGATCTGTCACTGGTTGCTCCGCATTGATTCATGTAAAAACTGACACTGTCTGACTGAGATAATGAGATTGTATTATCACATGCCATTTGCAAATGTATATAGAAATAGTGACTGATCGGCCAAATACCCCGCCTCCGCCCCCATCCCCTGTGAGGCTGTATTTGATGGGCACAGGTGAAGCTGTATTTGATGGGCACAGGTGAGGCTGTATTGATTGGCGCTGGAGAAGCTGTATATGATGGGCACAGGTGAGGCTGTATTGATTGGCACTGGTGAAGCTGTATTTGATGGGCGCTGGTGAGGACGCTGCATTTGATTGGCTCTGATCAGGCTGCAATTCATTGGCGCTGATCAGGCTGGGCAGGGAAAAGCGAGTGGAGTCAGGGGTGGAGCCAAGGGGGGGGCGGCAAAATGAGGTTTCGCCTAGGGTGTCAAAAATCCTTGCACCAGCCCTGTGTATATACCCCTATCTGTGGTGCAGTATATATCCCTATCTGTGATGCTGTATACACCCCTATCTGTGGTGCTGTATATCCCTATCTGTGATGCTGTAAATACCCCTATCTGTGATGCTGTATATACCCCTATCTGTGATGCTGTATATACCCCTATCTGTGATGCTGTATATACCCCTATCTGTGATGCTGTATATACCCCTATCTGTGGTGCTGTATATACCCCTATCTGTGATGCTGTATATAGCCCTATCTGTGGTGCAGTATATATCCCTATCTGTGATGCTGTATACACCCCTATCTGTGGTGCTGTATATCCCTATCTGTGATGCTGTGTATACCCCTATCTATGGTGATGTATATACCCCTATCTGTGATGCTGTATACCCTAATTGGTGATGCTGAGCTGTATACTCCTGACACAATTTGTAGAATCTATAAGGGGTGGGGCTTATGAGAAGTGGGACGGGTCAAATTGAAGGGCGGGGTTTGGCAACCTCCCCATCCTAAAATTTCACCAGCCACCACTGCCTAAACCCCAAATGAAGACTACATATGGTGCCACTTGGTTCTAATGAATTTGGAATTTGCTACTATATTATGCCTGAGGAGCCTATGAAACTTGGGGGGGCGCGCACCCATAGTACAGTGTGCAACTTCCTGGGTTTAGTATTCTCAATGCTAAGGAACACCCCCAAAATATTCCACAATACAACGTGGGATACTTCTCAGTAGGTTAATGAGACCCTGCACTACATAGTGGGTTGCAGTGGCAGTATGCTTCAATATCATCTTTCTCAAAAGGGAATTTGAATGCTGTTAACAGCTCCTGCGGTTTCCTATAGCAACAAACTGATAAATTGTGCTGCACTGAGGGTGCATAATATCATTTGCCAGGTTACATAGTTAGTCTGGTTGAAAAAAGACCATAAAGACCATTTAGTTCAACCCATAAAAGGGAAAAAGTGTACAATATACACAATCCTATACCCACAGTTGATCCAGAGGAAAGCAAAACACCCCAGCAAAGCGTGATCCAATTTGCTCCAGAGGGGGAAAAAAGTCCTGAAGCAATCGGATATTCCCTGGATCAACTTTACCTATAAATGTTAGTATCCTGTTAAATTATGTACATTTAGGAAATATTCCAGGTCTTTTTTAACGCAATCTACTGAACTGGCCGGAACCAGCTCCTGTGGGTGTCTATTCCACATTTTCACAGCTCTTACTGTGAAGAAGCCTTTCCATATTTGGAGATTAAATATTTTTCCCTCCAGACGTTAAGACTGCCAGTAGTAGAGAGGTTAGTTTTGGGGTTGGAAGTAGTAACAGGTAAGCATTAAGCAAAACTGGAGCTTAATTTTTATCTTTAGAATAGCATATATGATAGGCTGATTGGTGGTGATGCTTCTCACAGGCCAGGATATTTTATAAACATCAAATGTTTCCCAGAGAATGAATATCAGGATTGTAAAGCCACAGTATAAATATAACATGCTGGATTCTGATTAGTTTGTGAGTTCCTCGGTGTTCATAAATTGTAAAGCAAGCATAGCTTCAACATTTGATTTTTGAATGTTGGTAAATCGATACCAGCTTCTTGTGTCCCCAGCCAATTTTCTTTTCATTTTGATTTGTGATTTGTGTAAGTGAAGTTTTAGAAACATGTCCTGAAAGCTCAAACAAGGAATATATGGAATGTAGATAGGACAAAAAGAAAAAAAAAAGGAGTGTATTGTTTTCTTTCAAATGTGGACATATGCAATGACATACCTCCTTAGATCCAGTCTGTATGGACATCATGGCTTCTTACTTACTTGGCAGAATCCAAAGACAGCTTTTCAACAAAAACAAACAATCCGACACCCCCACCTTACCTAACCCACCTTACTTACCCCATCTCGTGGGCAGCACGGTGGGTGGTATCAGCTTCTCTCTGGGCTGCGGGCTGCTTGTGGTTCCCGTCTTCTCCCTCCTCCTCCAGCCGGCCAATCAGATTGGATCTCCTTTTGGCCAATCGGGTGACGGGTCTCATGTCCCGCTTCCTGATTGGCCAGGAGGAGATTCAGTGTTACTATAGAGAATATTCATTCACTATCGTAACACAACTGGGGGGGCTCAGAGCGCAATGCTCTGCGCCCTGAGACCACCCTATTTTGAAGCCTATTAGAGCCTCTGGCTCGAATCACGTGCTTCAAAAACAACCACCCCCCATTGGAATCCATGCATCTGGTGCCTCTGCATGTAGATTAGGGGCCGGATGCATGGATGGGGGGGGGGGTCACCCGTGCGTCCCTAGTGGTGCAGCTGTGCATAGAAACAATCAGCTTTCAGTTTTTTTTGTCAAAGCTTAATTGAACAAGCTGAAGTTAGAAGCTGATTGGCTACCATGCACAGCTGCACCAGATGTTCAGTAAATCAACCCCAATGACTTTCCCAAGCCCCGTCGCTGTGACTATACCAAACAGCTTAAGAAAGTAGGAAGTGTCTAACTAGGGACTGTACTAAGTAGCACCAAACAAGAGGTGGTACAAGGCAGTAGCATGCAATAGGGGTGCATGGGAGCCGCCCCCCCGTCCATGCGTCCGGTCCCCTGATCTACAGACTGGGATGCCTGATGCATGATGCATGAATTCCAATGGGGGGGGGGATGTGCTTGAAGCATGTGATTAGAGCCAGAGGCCCACCCAGTTGTGTGACGATAACGAATGAATATTCATTTTCGCCACACTGGTCCCCCTCCTGGCCAATCAGGAAGCGGGTCTGAGACCCTTCACTCGATTGGCTGAAAGAACAGGCGATCCTATTGGATGCCTAGCAGGAGGAAAGAAGGGATGCACGGTGGAAGCCCCCATGATCTAAGAGAGGACACAGGAGCCACTGCCCTAGCCACAGCTTGCACCCGTCATCCGCTGCCTGACCCACAGCCCGACACCTACCTCCAAGATGGGGTAAGTGCCAGGCAGAAAGAGGGGGCAGGCAGGAGGGTGTGGGTGCTGGTTAAGTTCCACTGGCCACTGGGGGGGTGCTGGTTAACTATCTTAATGCATGGGCACCCCTGGGCAATGCCCAGGGGCCCCAAGTGCATGGGGACCCCATGATAATATTGCATTACATCATATTTGCCAACTGTCCCGGATTTTCTGGGACAGTCACAACTTTTACTAAGCTATCCTGGAATGGCGGTGCCCCGGAACCTGTACTGTGCTGTCCTGATCCCAGTATTGTGCCCTCCTCACCCTTCCTTCCCTCCCGTAATGAGCCCTTCTGCTTCCACCTCTGTACTGTGCCCTTTGTGTTGATTAGTCGTATTATCTAGCTATTTCTTGAGAGTAGGAGTGTAAATTGGGGCGGGCTGGTGTCCAGGGGCCCATGATACTATTAAGATGGCCCTGCCGGGGGGGGGGGGGGGTGTTTGATTGCCGCCCCCCTCCCAAGAAAAACCCCACCAGCCGCCACTGGTACAGGAACTCATAAATCAACAGACGGCTGCTGTGGCGGCACCCTCATTGCCTGGTAGTTAGTATTCAATAATAATGCAATATATTGCAACAACAATATAACACATAATTATGTGGGACACAACAGGGAAATGGGACGTGGTAGGTGATTCCTGAAAGCAAGGTGCTATACCTGTTCCCTGTATTTGTTTAAAAAATGTTTTTGCATGGAGGATTTTACTGTCTCACATTTTGCTTCTCTTGTATGTGTTTTGTAATGCTGGGTTAAGTGAATGTATTTTGGCTTGGGTCCTAAACACTCTAGTCAAGATTTCCCATTTCTTGATTGCAGTTACTGTTTGATGCTGAACAAAGTACAAGATTCTCTTTCCTTGTTATTTAGTAAATGGCAAACCCAGATAACACTCCCATCTCCCCAAGCTATCTCGCACACTATCCCCTTTTGGGTCATAGGAAAGCATATCCTGTGGATGTGCTGGAGTAAGGCCCTGGGTTTCGTCAATATTCAGGTCTGGATGTATTTAAGTGTAAAAAGTTTAAGCGTTTCAATATTCTCCAAAACCCTAAATTTACTAGCTTAGAATCTGCAGCCTTTTTTTCCATAGACATGGCCAACCCAAAGTGCCTGCAGTGTTCTCATCCATCTTGCTGTTAGAAGCTATGTGCGTATAGATATGAGCTATGTGTGCATAGATTAACGGCAGCAGCATGGGCTCTGCTTTTTGTCACATCCAATAGTAGTGTCTCCTCTTCTGTTTGTCTGTGATAACATTGCAGTTGTCTCATCATCTGAATGTTCTATGCCTGTTTTTAGACTGTCCTGATCTTTACTTTAAACTATGATTTTGCTTTACGACTGATACTCCATATTTTCCTATATGCACTGTCAACTGTTCCCAGCCCTGTGATCAGGGCCGGATTACCGTAGGGGCTATTGGAGCTGCAGCTCCAGGCCCCTACCTCAATATAGGCCCAGCCGCCCAAGAACTTCCCCCTGTCACCACGGTGCCACACTCTTCCCACCACTGCCCAGTATCCACTGCTGTGAACATTATTGGTTGCTAGAGCTGCCTAGCATCCTAGCAACCAATCAAGTGCAAGCACAGGCCCTGGCAGAGGAGGAGGATGTAACTTCCTCAGCACCAGGTCCATGATGCTCTTAATCCAGCCCTGCCTGTGATTTTGGGGGCCGTGTTATAGGAGTTGTCCTACAGTAGATTCCATCTCCTCCATCAGGAGATCTTTGTGATGACCTTTTTTCCTGTTGACAGTCTCTCTTTGTCCGCACCGATCCTGAGCCTGCACTTGACTCTAGTCTTATCTTTTGTTTTATCAGGTAACAATGTTACATACAAACACATGAGACAAGCATATTTTTGCAGAAGATAGAACTTTAATTTTCACATTTTAGCCACAGCATTCTTCCCATTAAACCACAGGATAAGAAGATGCCACATATCTCTTGCCACTTCCATAAGTTGTGTTGGCCCAGGTATAGGTTTGAATCTTAAGGGTCTGGCCTCCCATTGTGACAGTGCATCTAAAAAATAGCAAATGATACTATAAGGATATATACACCACAAAATAAAAACATAATATATATTGCAGCTTACTGGTCCTTGTTGAGGTGGCTGCATTTGATTTCTTTCTCCAAAGCTTCTTTAGCTATATTTTATAGATAATCCATTAAATAACACACTTCCAGTACCTGGGTGGCCATGGTTGTCACCCTAGTGTGCTCTCCTGATATGGACTACACACATGTTATCTCTTCATCTCCATTATATGGGGCAGGGCAATTGGTAGTTTACAGAAGGTAGCTAAAGCCTTGTGCACAGTTTTTCTTTTTCGTTCAACCCAGCAGAGCTGAATGAAGAAAACTGAGAGCTCAGGAGGAGCCACTGTACTAACCATCCAATGTTAGAACAGTGATTTCCCCTGCTGTTCTATTCCGTTCTGACAGGGGAACGCAGGGGAGCGCCCCCCTCCAGTACACTCTAGTCAAAGTGCTGATTGGGAGCCGATCGGCAGACCTTTTCTGGTCATGCCCCTTCAACATAAGTTGGCCAGCTTCTGTCGGACCGACTCCAGTACACACGGGTCGAATGTCGGGCGGCACCGGCCGGTTAAATAGAAACCAGCCGATGCCGGCCGACATTCAGCCCATGTGCACTAGGCTTAAAGTGGATGTAAACCCGATACATGAAATTTGAGCTGGGCACATATATCTGCAGTGTTTTCTTATCTCTCTTTAAAGCACTATGTCTTGTAGCTGTCTCTTGTTCAGTTCCTCTGTTATCAGCCTGACAAGTATTCTGTCACATATGATAAAAGCAGCTAGAGTTTTGTTTTGGGGAGGTTGCTAGAAATAGATTAGCACAGCTCTGGACTATAGAACGAACAGAGCTGAGAGTCTCTACCTATGAGGAGAGTGGTGTGTGCCTTTCCTTCAATCAGCTGTCTTGGCTGTATGCCCAGGCTTCACATCAGTAACCAGGAAAAGAAAATATCCTAACACAATGTGCACTTTCTAAAGGATATATACTGTACAGCTGAAGACAGAAGATATACATGTAAAACTTATATAGGGAGATTTGTTTCATCTCTGTGTGTCATCTGAGGCTAGTCACTTCACTGGGTATATGAGAGGGTTTACATCCACTTTAAGAAATAACATATTAGGCACTGCATTTGTGGCAAGAGTAACAGGTATTTTCAGTATTTGCTAAAATGATCTTAGCTTAAAAAAAGAAAACTAAGCCAGCCACCACATCTAAGGGCTGTGAATAGCTATATGTTGCATTTTTCTTGTGTTTAATTAGTCTTTCAGTATAACCAGTGATGTGTATTGTAATTGCCTGCATTCAAAATTGCAATCAGAAAATAATACACTTTATTAATGAGGCATCTCTAAAGAAAACAATCCTGTTATCATGGCTGGACCACAATTTCTCCTACACCATTGTGTATAGCCAAACAAAACATACATTACTGCAATTAATGATAACAGAATACTGATGTTTGCATAACCACCACTAGGTATGATAAATTAACTAAGTAATCCATATAGATCATGATAAAACAAATATTTTAAGTGGTTGTTAAGCCTCTAACTGATCATTATATCATCTCCTCTGTCAGATAAAAAGCTGTATCATAGTGCCTGTGCTTTATAAAAAATAGCCTATTTCTACCTGTTTTAACAGTGTCTTCCAGCGATCACATGACTCCAGGCTCTCAGCTCTCCCCATCTGATAGCTCCAGCGGGCGGGGCCGAGATTCCCCTGCTGATCTCAGCCAGGGAGGCAGAGAGGAGAAGAGCAGAGAGCCAGGAGTCATGTGATCGCTGGAAGACACTGTTAAAACAAGTAGAAATCTTTTTTTTTATATAAATGTGACAGAGGGGGTGATATAAAGATCAGATAGTTTTGAAGCAGTGGGTAGAGGAGCAGAGCAGCGCTAGTGAGAGCTGACAGGCAGGTAGGGGAGGGGAGGAGGACAGAGGGAGACACAGGAGAGCTGCAGATAGCAGTGCATGACGGAGGCACATACGCTGACCACGGTGTCAGGGCTCAGCAGCCCTGATATATCGTGGTCAGAGTACAGAGGGGAGGGTAGAAACTGGTAGGATCAGCCAGGTATTTCAGGTGATACAGGGGGCCAAATTACACAGCACAAACACTGTGCTGTTATTCATGCTTTAAAGGAACAGGATCCATTTTTTTGGGGGTTGACAAATGCTTTAAAAAAAAAAAATTAAATTTAAATGCCATGTCAACTTTTTACTGCTGTCTGTTAATATTTGGGAAACTTCTTACTGTCTGTCTACTTCATGTCTGTCATACAGAAGAAGTTAGGGGAAATCCCTAAATAATGAAATAAATAAGGTTAAGAATTTCTGTCAGAGTTATATCGCTGTCTACTTCCCTATTAGTGAGATTCAGCCTTACTTCCTGCCCAGATATCTAGTATCAGACAGAACAGTAATAGAGAACTCATTTCTAAGAAAACATTTAAAACCTGATACAAAATTTCCCAAAAGGGGACACAGATTGAGTTTTAACCAGTTGCCTATTGGGCACATTCACCCCCTTCCTGCCCATGCCAATTTTCAGCTTTCAGTGATGTTGCACTTTGAATGAAAATTTGCTCGGTCATGCAACACTGTACCCATATGACATTTTTATCGTTTTTTTCACACAAATACAGCTTACTTTTGGTGGTATTTAATCACCACTGGGTTTTTTTTTTTTTTTTTGCTAAACAAACAAAATACCAAAAATGTTAAAAAAATATATATTTTCATAGTTTGTTATAAAATTTTGCAAACAGGTAAATTTTTTCCTTCGCTGATGTGCGCTGATGAGGAGGCACTGATGGGCATTGATAGACTGCACTTATGGGCACAGATAGGCTGCATTGATGGGCACTGATAGGCACTGATGAGGCTGCACTGATGGGCACTGATAGGTGGCCCTAATGGGCACTCATAGGTGGCCCTGATGAGTACTGATGAGGCAGCACTGGTAGGCACTGATGAAGAGGCACTGATGAGGCTGCACTGACAGGTGGCACTGATGGGCATTGATAGGTGTCACTGATAGGCTCTGATAAGCGGCACTGAGAGATGGCACTAATAGGTGGCACCGATAGTCAGCACTGATGGGCATTGATGGGCACTGATAGGTGCACTAATGGGCACTGATGGGCATCGATAGGCACTGGTAGGCGGCACTGAGAGGCAGCACTGATAGGTGATAGTGATGATAAGGCACTGATTAGCAGCACTGACGGGCACTGATAGGTGACATTGGTGGGCACTGATTGGCAGCACTGGTGGGCACTAATTAACAGCACTGGTGGGCACTGATTAGCAGCACTGGTGGGAAATGTTGGGAGCGATGTCCCTTTCTATTTACATCCTGTGATAATTGGCTGACAGCTGATCATGTGGTAAAGGGCTACTGTGATTGGCCCTTTACACTGATCTGGGATCAGCCGGGTCTGAAGGACTTGGCAAACACAGAGCGCGGGCAGTGCTTGCACGGCAGGACATCCCTGTACCCCATCCCAGCATTGTAAGCCTGCACTGTAGCCGTCTTTCGGGCTAGAGCACGGACAGGAACTGGTTAAACCCAAAATAGTTTGAAAGCCTTGAAAGTTTGGGGTAAAATTGGGATTTAGGGGATAAAATAATTTTAAAAAATACATCTCTGCAATACATGCACATTTCCCCATGTTTTATCACTTTAAAAACACCACAAGTACAGAAAACCAGTCCTAATTTTCTGTAGTGAGATGAGAGTCAGTGATTCTGCTGCTCTGAAATCCCAAACAGTGATAACTATGTTGCCTAGTTCTTACATTGAATTACAGGAAATCTCCCCCCTATGCTTCGAACATAAAAAGGACGCTGTTCTGTAGTACAGTAAAGATAGATACTTTAAGAGCTCTCAACTTTTATTGTATGGCCTTCAGCTGGTATAATCCGTTAAGCTGGGTACACATATAGAGTATATCAAAATGTGCTCAGTTCAGTACAACCCGATCCGTGTGTAGCCCTGTCTGTTCAACAGAAGCCGATCTTCTGTCGATCAATCCTGATGGAAAATTAGCATTTGGTCAGCTGCACTGATCAGTTTATTCTGATGGGGAGTTAGTCCCAGCTGTTAGAATACAATAGTGCAGCGGAGAAGATCCCTGTGTCCACAACGCTTGGTGGGTGCCGCAATCTGTGCATTTTTTTTTTCATTCATCCTGCTGGTTGGTGTACCCAGCTTTACATTACCGTATGTCTCAACAACATACAAATTTTCATCTTGTTTAATTATGTCCTTGCATTTGCCATTGGCCAACACATGGCATGTTTTAATACATATTAATGTATTTTCTTTTGGATAGTAGTTCAGGAGAATGTGGCCTATCTCGTAGATCTAAGGTCCATCTTCCTCCACTTTATTTGGACTTGACAGAGAGCAACAATTAAACACTCCCTACTTGAACTCTCTAAGACCAAGGGGGGCATAGGTTTCCCAGACCGCATACAATACTATGAGGCCATCCATGTGGCCCAGATTCCTGAATGGTGCTCAGCGTTCAGGCAGAAGCATTACATCAAGACTACAATTAGAACAAGAATTTACCCCCCTCCCTCTCATAAGTTTGCATTGGGTCAATGCCCCCCTTCCCTCAGAGCTCAAGACTCATTCACTTGTGCCATAGTTCATTGACTATTTCACTCTACCAAAATCTCAACTATACCTTTCCCACTATCTATCATTCTGTATCTGACTTCTAGCCAGGGTACTCTGGAGCCCACTTCCTCCATCTCTTGAACCTTAGGACCCTTCATTTTTGTAGGGGCAATGGCTTTATGACCCCTCTCCTTTGTAGCTGGCCTTGACCATCAGAGCCTTGTTCAACTAACACACTATCCTTGGTCTATTCCTAATCTCTCACTCCATTTGAAAAATATATGTCTTGCAGGCTTGTCAGCAGCGGCTCCGGTGTCCGCTCCTCCCGCGGCTTCCGCTGTGTGTCTCCTCTCCCTCCTCCTAAGCGCTATGCATCCAAAAGGAGCGCCTGACGCTTTGGCCAATCGGGAAACAGGTCTCATGACCTGCCTCCTGATTGGCAGGGAGGGACTTTAGTGTGAAAATAGCGAAAACAAATTCGCTATCTTCACACAACTGGGTAGGATCCCACCTCTGGCTCTAATCACATGCTTCAAAAAAGCATTCCCTCCCATTGGAATACATAGTCCAGCGCTACGACCTGTAGATTAGGGGGCTAGACGCATGGATGGGGGGACGGCGCCCATGCACCCTCTATGGACAAGCCACCACTGCTTGTCAGAATGATACTCTCTATCAACAGCCTATGACCTTAGTGACAGGGACCTTCCCCCCTCTATATATTGAAAACTGTTGGGGGGAGCTCAGACTCTCGCTCTCCTCAAAAGAGATTTGAACCTAAGTTCTGCTATACTGTATCTACACTAACAGCTGGAGGTGTACATTGCACACTGGAACCCTCCTCCACATCTTTTTTGACTTGAATTTTTTTAAATTTATGAGGAGCATTTACCACAGGCTAACAGACATCATCTTATGGGATTGCCTACTTATTTTGCATTACTTTTGTCTCCACCAAGAAATCTCAACTTATCCTCCTTCTCAATGTAGCAAAAGCCTGCATTCCTGCCACGTGGAAAAATATTCCTCCTCCCCCTCCCTTGATGGGTTAGTGGTTCTCCATAATTAACCATGCCATGCTCATGGAAGATCTCACCTCCGCCTTCCAACACACTTGAAATTATTGGATATACTTTCAATAATCTTCTGACTATCCTGCCTACAATTTCTGTAGTAGCCCCCCTCATCTGTTAATTTTTATCCATCAGGCCTCCCTACTTTTACTGTTCCAGCAGTACCAAAGGGTCTTCCTCATGGAGTTCTCTCCTTCCCCCTTGCTTTCTCTTATACCGAAGGTCCTTTTACCTATACCCCTCCTTTTTTATTTCCCTCTTCTTCTCTCTTTATTCTTCTAAAAAGTCTCTTCTATGGTGACTTGAAGATTGCAAAAAATTACTCCTCCACAACATATATCTTGATTAGACATGTGCACTGCCGAAAAATGTGTTCATTTCATTTTTTTTTGTTTTGTTTTTTCTGGTCATTTGTTATGAACGAAATTCGTTATTTCAAATAAATTCCTAACTTTGGAAAAAAAATCTAATTTTGTATGTTCCATTCGTTTACATGTGGTATTCGTTATTTAAATATTTCGGAAAAATCCGAAATTCAAAAATTCGGAAATTCAAAAATAAGAACAAAAATCCGAAAATTCGAAAGAACGAAAATTTGAAAATGTAAAAATCCAAAATAATAACTAATTACTAATAATAACTAACTAGTAAATTATAGGTATTGGAATTTCCTTTCAAATTTGGCTGTTGAATGTAACGTATACAAATTTATCTGAAGTTACTAATTATCCGAAATAATGAATGCCACCTCTAAACGAATGAAACATAACAAATGAATAATAATAAATAATAATTATAAAAAGATTTTATTATTAATATTATTATTTATTATTATTAATTTGTTCCATTCCATTTGTTTAGATGTAGCATTCGCTATTTCCGATAATTCGTAACTGCAAATAAATTTGTATTCGTTACGTTCACCAACAGCCAAATTTGAAACGAAATTCCAATACTTATAATTTAATAGTTATTAATAGTTATTAGTATTAGTTAGTTAGTTATTATTTTGGATTTTCAAACTTTCACATTTTCATTCTTATTTTCGGATTTTTGAATTTTGAATTTCCAAATTTTCGGATTTTCTTTTTTGGAAAAATTTGTTAACCGGGTTTTCGTTGATTCAAATATTTCAGAATTAACGAATTTGTCGAATTTCAGCGAAAAACTAATTCGGAACGAAACGAATTGCACATGTCTAATCTGGGAAAAGCATGTGAATCATTCATAGCAATAAAAAGTCAAGGGCAGTTCAAATATATGCCCAAAGAACAACTGGCATACTTACATGCTGTCAGGGCGAGTCACATAACACAGGGTGAAAACTGCGAGATCAAACTCAGGACTGCTTCCAATAAACATTGAACCAATGCTCTTCAGGTAGTTTGACCACTTAAACTGAAATCCATATACATCAGGATAATTTGTCCACTAAAATAAGATAGATAATAATTAAATCAATGTTGTATAATTCCAAAGGATTTATATTATGATTCAGGATTTTAAGTGTTAATAGAATCTAAAGCCTAGCTCAAGCAAAACCTTTTATTTTTTTCATTTTGAATAAAGCAGGAATGGGTAGGAAGTAAAGAATTAGGTCATCTGTGTCCCTAATCTCCTTGGAGAAACCTTTCCCAGGCGGGCACAATAAAAAAACAAAACACAGTTTTAGCAGAGAAGGGTTAGAGCCAGTTCACACAGGGGCGACCTGTCAGGTGACTTGAGTCGCCTGACAAGTCGCACTCCATGCAGTGCAATGGAACCGTTCTAATAGGAGCAACTCAAGTCGCTCCAACTTAGAAAAAGGTTCCTGTACTACTTTGGGGACGACTTCAAGCGACTTGCATTGACTTCTATTACAGAAGTCGCTTGCAAGTCGCGCTGAAGTCGCGATGTGCAGGGGCGGCTCAGAATCGCCCCTGTGTGAACCGGCTCTTAGAAGTTCTGACAATGTTTTTATTGTTGTCAGTGTCTCCCTGTCTGTGCTATTTCCTGTATAGGCTTCATGGGGACAGGAAGTGCCAGAAAATCTATCCAGTAAGATTACAGACAGAAATAAAAACCTGAGAGAAAATTCTTTGCATAAAACTTGTGAAAACTTGGTTGGAGTTAAGCCGGCAATAGGTGATTCCGTTTTTTTAACCAGTGGATTTGAATGAAAAAAAAACTGACCCGATTCCCCCATCCACCCATCGATGTGGATGATATAATCTAAAGGCTGCACTGAGTTAGATTGGCCAAAGGCACCTTCATTCCAGAATTGGAATTAGAAAAAGAAAACGGGGGGGTTTTATGGTGCCAAAATAAGTAAACAGGATACAAGGATAAAATAAAATGAACAGACTTTATTAAATATATTTAAAATTGTGGAGAAGTCAAGAAAGTTATTAACTTCTCGCTGGATAACATTAATCAGCATTACCACATGTGTACAATTTCAATAATAAGAAAATCAGTAGTAGTGCCCTTTGGTTCTACATGTTTCACGATATGCTTCATCAGGAACGACAGGGCTTACATAGATTCCAAATGGAATACAAAAGACCAAAACAAACAACATAATAAACACATAAAACTTCTACCTAAATCTACCCAGCCTTCAGAATACACAGAGCTGCAGTCAATAACCTGCAGCGTTGAACAAGTGGTTAAAATCCGACAGGGTGGTTGAACAGAAGTTGATTGGTACATAGGCTTCTGTTCAACCACAGTGGCTGTACATGGATCTAAATTCAGCCAGTCTCTACTGAACTGGCCAAATTTAGATACATGTGTGACCAGTTTTAGACTTTAACCGCTTGCCGACCAGGCACCGCAGTTATACTGTGGCAGGTTGGCTCGGCTGCCCGAATCGCTGCAGGTGTACGTCAGGCCGCCCGCGATCACAGTGACAGAACGGGGATCTGCCTGTGTAAACAAGGCAGATCTCCGTTCTGACAGGGGAGATCACACAGATCCTGTCTTTCTGCTATGCTGGAAGACGGATCTGTGTGTTGTCCCAAGCAGCCGATCATCCCCCCACATAGTTAGAAACACACTTAACCATTTGATTGCCCTAGTGTTAACCCCTTCCCTGCCAGTGTCATTAGTACAATAACAGTGCATATTTTAGCACTGATCACTGTAATAATGGCCCTGGTTCCCAAAAAAGTGTCAAAAATGTCAGTTAGGTGTCCGATCTGTCCGCAGCAATTTCGCAGTCCCGCTAAAAATCGCAGATTGCCGTCATTACTAGTAAATAAATAAATAATAAAATTGCCATAAATCTTTCCCCTATTTTGTAGACGCTATAACTTTTGCGCAAACCAAATTTTATTGGGGTTTTTTTACCAAAAATATTTAGCAGAATACATATTGGCTTAAATTGATGAAGGCATTTGATTCTTCACATTTTTTCATTGGATGTGTTTTATAGCATAAAGTAAAAAATATTGTTTTTCTTTTTCAAAATTGTCGCTCTTTTTTTGTTTATAGCGAAAAAAATAAAAACCACAGCAGTGATCAAATACCACCAAAAGAAAGCTCTATTTGTGGGGAAAAAGGATATAAATTTTGTTTGGGTACAATGTCCCACGACCGCTCAATTGTCAGTTAAAGTGACGCAGTGCCGTATCACAAAAAATGGCCTGGTCAGGAAGGGGGTAAATCCTTCCGGAGCTGAAGTAGATAAATTCAAATAAAATAAAAGCCTTCCTAACGGGAAAAGTACTCATTTATATTTACAGCTAAGCGGTGTCTGGGAAATGTTCAGTTCATAAGGAAACTGTTACAAATACGAAAGCAATGTCACGTGTATATTCCAGAAGTGTGACTTCCACTTTTTTTAACCATATCTAAGAAATGGATTTTCTGTGACTAAAGTCTATTTCCTTCTTTGAAACTTCTCTTTTCAAAATGGTTTCAAAGAAGGAAAAAAAATTGATTCATAAGCTAAATAATAATAATAATAATAATAAAAATGGAATAAACATTGAAATTGATTTAAATTTTTTTGAAGACAGTTAATGCCTAATGTAATAATCTGCAATCTGTGATTTTATGGATAAGTAAATATGATTACAAACTTTCTAGTGTATATTGTGAAAATTCATTATTGCTGGAGTTAATCTATTTGAGGCACTATGTTTAAGGTAAACATGATTGATAGAATGATTTAATCTTTGACTGTATGCAAATATAAATATGATTGCTAGATAATTAGTGTATATTGTATTAAATTATTAGGGTGATGTCAATAAAAATATTCATATTATAGGTTGATGGCATTTACGTAATTAACCGCTTGCCGACCATATGCCATAGATATATGGCGGCAAGTTGGCCTCTATGCGCCCAATCATGTACAGGTAAGTGATTATGCACTTCTGGGTCTGGGGTGTGCACGCGACTCGCTCCTGCTGTGATTGGACACAGCAGGAGCCAAGCAGCGGATCCGGTGGTCCGCCAGGACCTGCCAATTGTTCCCCAGAGAGGCAGAACCTCAATGTAAACAAGGCAGATCGCTGTGCGGAAAATAGAGATCCTTTGTTTCTGCTAAACAGGAACATGGATCTCAGCCTTCTCACAGTTAAAGCGGAGTTCCACCCAAAAGTGGAAGCTCCGCTTATCTCCTTCCTCCCCCTCCCCCCTCCGGTGCCACATTTGGCACCTTTCGGGGGGGGGGATACCTGTCAAAAACAGGTGCCCGCTCCCACTTCCATGTAAGGGCGCCGTGGCGACCTACGTCATTTACGGCCCCTACTCCTTCTCCCCGCTGCTTTCTGGGAGACACACACCGGTCTCAGAAGACAGCGGGACCATTCAGAAAGCCCAGCGAGACTCGCGCATGAGCAGTAGGAAACAGGCTGTGAAGCCGCAAGGCTTCACTTCCTGTTTACCTTAGTAAGTGAGCCAGCGCCTGCACCCAGAGCCGATGGACGGGTCGGATTTGGGTGCCGACGTCGCGGGCTCCCTGGACAGGTAAATGTCCTCATATTAAAAGTCAGCAGCAGTACAGTGACAGTGCATATTTTTTAGCACTGAAAATAAGGATAAGGAAATGAATGATTAGCCAGCACAATGCCTCTGAAGAAAATGCTGCTGAAATGTGTCAGCTGGCTTTTGCATGCTTTCAAATCAATAGGTTTTATGCTATGTCAATTTTTTGCTTCTTTCACATTCAATCATGAATTGGATTTAGTTCCACTCATACCCTGTACTAAACTCTTGTCAGAGGGAGGAGAGAGATTTCATACAGGAAGACCTAGGATTGCTGGGTAACAACTAAGGCCCCTTTCACACTTGTGCAACTTGCCCTGCGATTTGGGACTTTAAAGTCATATGACAAGTACCCCATGATTTTCTATGAGTACCATTCATATCTTGCGCGCTCAGTGCTAAAACAATACTAATAATCAAGCCGCTGGCTAAAAAGGTGAATATACAATCCTCAAACACAATATAAAAACATAACAGCGCAGCGCTAAAAACACTTATAAATGTTCAGCCCCGGAATCAACAATGGGTCGTTAGGATCCAGAAGGACATACTTTAGAGAGAGGAGGGAGACTGTTCTCAAATCATGTCCCATACTCACCTTGATTTAGGTTAAGTACTAACTTACACTTTCTTCGTTTTTTAACTGTATCGTATTTTGGATAACTAAACTTTCGTACGTTTTCGGTCGACTGTGTAAAG
>BLSH010069128.1:1181307-1211886 GCA_018402905.1 Glandirana rugosa | reverse complement strand
CAGATAACGATTTTAATAACGAGAGCGAGATTGCTAGAGCCAGCTATGGAGTGTACACACCAAACTTGTGGCAAAAGTATACGCCTGCCCTGAATGCGTACACAAGCTAAACGTGCACGCCGCCCTGTCCCGCGAAATTTTTGTAAAAAAGAGAATAAATAAAATGAAAAATAAGAAATAAAAATGTGTGTTTTTTTTATTTTAACTAGTGAAAATAAGAATAATGTTCTTTACATTTGTAAGACATTATCTTTTTTCGTACCGTCCTGGAGAATACGTGCAAATCGAACACATGCGTAAGTCCCGTCCGCATATGAAAACGGTGTTCAAACCACACATGTGAGGTATCGACCGAGATCGTTAGAGCGAGAGCAATAATTTTAGCAATAGACCTACTCTGTAACTCAAAACTGGTAAACTGTAGGAATTTTTACACGTCACCGATGGAGATTTTTAAGTCCCAAAGTTTGCCGTCATTCCACGAGCAGGCGTCATTTTGAAACATGACATGTTGGGTATCAATTTACTCAGCGTAACATTATCTTTCACAATTTGGAAAAAAATTGTGCCAACTTTATTGTTGTCTTATTTTTTAACTCAAAAAAGTTAATTTTTTTTTCAAAAAAATTGCGCTTGTAAGACTGCTGCGCAAATATGGTGTGACATAAAGCATTGCAACGGCCGCCATTTTATTCTCTAAGGTGTTAGAAAAAAACATATATAATGTTTGGGGGTTCTAAGTGATTTTATGGCAAAAAATGTCAAAAAGAGGCTTGGTCCTTAAGTGGTTAAGTTCTATTGGAGGGTCACCCCATGCCTTGATACCTTCCAATCTGCATAAGGGACTGATTGAAGTGACTCATCATATCTGTTCACATACAATTTTTTTCACAAATTTTTCTTTTTTTTTTGGTTATTTCCATATTTTTATTACATTTTTTGATTCCTGGACATTTATAAGTGTTTTTTAGCTCTGCACTGTTATATTTTTATACCATTCATATCTGTGCGACGTCTAGTCGCAGCGACTTCAAAGTAGTTCCTGCACTACTTTGATCTGACTTTGATGCGATTTGAGGTCCATAGACCTCAAGTTTACACAGGTATTGCTTAAAGCTGTTGTATCCCCTTAAATTACATTTTTACCTACAGGCAAGTCTATACTAAGGCTTACCTGTAGGTAAAATGAATATCTCCTAAACCTCCCACTGCAAGCAACCGCTGATGTCACGGCACATGCGTTGTGATGTCCCGGCAAAGGCCCGGCGCATATCGCCAGACCTTGCTGGGAAGTCCGCCGTAAAGACGTCTCGCGGCTCCGGCCACTGACAGCACCAGAGCCACGAACCCGGAAGGATTCACGATGGGAAGATGGAAGCTCCCTCTTCCGGGTCTGGGCGGCCCTGTCGGAGCTTTGTTCTGAGGTATTTCATAATGAGCTAGTATGCCGTGCATACTAGCTCATTATGCCTTTGCCTTGCAGGTGTTTTTTTTTTTTAAAGGGGGATACAACCGATTTAAAGACGCATCAAAATTGCGGCAAAATTGTGGCAAAAAATTGCGGCAAAATCGTGTGACTTTCAGGTCGCACAAGTGTGAAAAGGGCCTAAGCTCTAACTGTGTCAAAGAGGAAATCTCATTTTTTTTGCGAGTGAGAGGAAGGTTATGGTGCCCAAAAACTACATGAAAAATCTTTTAAAAATCTGTCATTTGGACAGTTTATTTCTCGTCCAGTTAATGGGCACAAATCGAAAATCAGTTGTGCCATTTTTGAGCCAAAAAATTTATGGAACAGTTTGGAAAACTTCTGCCGAATGGACGATAAATTGAAAGGTTAATGTGTTTCTCATCTGTTAAAAAGTACAGCTTCTAAGGTGGACTGCATTACAATTCTAATTCAGCTCTGGAAGGGGCATGTATTTCTGTGAAGTGTCTCATTTATCCAGGACATGTTATAACCAATAAATGTTACCCACGTGAGACTGGACTTGCTCTGTAATGTTGAAGACATTAGCTGCTTATCCAAGCAGCTTCCTCAGCCTTTTATAGTCATATGGATAACTCAGACAACAAAAAATGAATTTATTGCACTTGATCAGTCCTTAGATGTGGTGGTGGTGGGTGCATTGGTTTTTACTTTATCATGTTAGGCTGGGTTCACACTAGCATCGCATGCTGCTCACAGCAGTGGTCCGGTGCGTCCCCATTCACTGTTTCAGGTCTGATTTCAGCCTGAATTTTTGGCTGAATTTAGATTTGAAACAGACAAAAAGACACACAGGGCTCCTGTGCAAATTCGCACCGGAGCTGCAGCAGAGATATGTGAACCAGCTCCATAGAGAGCCATTCAAAATCTGCTATTGCGTTCCCCACATCCAATTCACAATATTGTGGACCCAACCTTAAGTACATTTTCTGCAGGCACAGAAAGGTCTCAAACAGTGTTATCAACTTTCCCAGCTATGTATCTTCTGTTGACTACAAAACAATTCCACTCTATGTCAGCCTTTCTCAACTAGGGTTCCGTGAGACCCTAGGATTCCTTAAGAGGTTACTAAGGGTTCCTTGAGCAACAACCAATTTTTTGCTCTCAGATACAGTATGTAACCACTGACCCCAATTATCTTTTAGCTATTTGTACAAGCATTCTTCCCACTGAGCACCTATGTAAGGAGCATTCTTCCCACTGAGCACCTATGTAAGGAACATTCTTCCCACTGAGCACCTATGTAAGGAACATTCTTCCCTCTGAGCACCTATGTAAGTAACATTCTTCCCACCGATCACCAATGTAAGGAACATTCTTCCCACTGAGCACCTATGTAAGGAACATTCTTCCCACTGAGCACCTATGTAAGGAACATTCTTCCCACTGAGCACCTATGTAAGGAACATTCTTCCCACTGAGCACCTATGCAAGTAACATTCTTCCCACTGAGCACCTATGTAAGTAACATTCTTCCCACTGAGCACCTATGTAAGGAACATTCTTCCCACTGAGCACCTATGTAAGGAACATTCTTCCCACTGAGCACCTATGTAAGTAACATTCTTCCCACTGAGCACCTATGTAAGTAACATTCTTCCCACTGAGCACCTATGTAAGGAACATTCTTCCCACTGAGCACCTATGTAAGGAACATTCTTCCCACTGAGCACCTATGTAAGGAACATTCTTTCCACTGAGCACCTATGTAAGGAACATTCTTCCCACTGAGCACCTATGTAAGGAACATTCTTCCCACTGAGCACCTATGTAAGGAACATTCTTCCCACTGAGCACCTAAGTAAGTAACATTCTTCCCACTGAGCACCTATGTAAGGAACATTCTTCCCACTGAGCACCTATGTAAGGAACATTCTTCCCACTGAGCACCTATGTAAGGAACATTCTTCCCACTGAGCACCTATGTAAGGATCATTCTTCCCACTGAGCACCTATGTAAGGATCATTCTTCCCACTGAGCACCTATGTAAGGAACATTCTTCCCACTGAGCACCTATGTAAGTAACATTCTTCCCACTGAGCACCTATGTAAGGAACATTCTTCCCACTGAGCACCTATGTAAGGAACATTCTTCCCACTGAGCCCCTATGTAAGTAACATTCTTCCCACTGAGCACCTATGTAAGGAACATTCTTCCCACTGAGCACCTATGTAAGGAACATTCTTCCCACTGAGCACCTATGTAAGGAACATTCTTTCCACTGAGCACCTATGTAAGGAACATTCTTCCCACTGAGCACCTATGTAAGGATCATTCTTCCCACGGAGCACCTATGTAAGTAACATTCTTCCCACTGAGCACCTATGTAAGGAACATTCTTCCCACTGAGCACCTATGTAAGGAACATTCTTCCCACTGAGCACCTATGTAAGGAACATTCTTCCCACTGACAACCAGGCTACTGTTCTGTGAGCTATACGTACCGTACTATGCACAGTTCATCTGACCCCCACTATATAAATGGGCACTTTTCCACTAACAATCAGTGTGAGCGAACATTACTCCACTTACCACCAATATGAGAAAACATTGCAACTTTCACTCTGTGTGCTTATTTTCTGGACATAATAATAATTCATTTAATTTCATTATTATTGGCAAAATTTATTTTGTCAAACAGAGCAGCTCTGGGGATCAAGTATGCTAAATACACTAAGTACCCTACAATCCCTTCTCTTTTACTTATTCATATACACAATATTGTCAAAAGTGTTGGAACGTCTGCCTTTACGTGCACAAGAACTTTAATGGCATCCCAGTCATAGTCTGTAGGGTTCAGTATTGATTAGAAATGATTATTGCTGTGCATAAAACACCAAAGAAGTAGGGTCTATCCGCATCCAAGGTTCTCTCTGTTCTCTTCAAAACAGAGAGTGGTGGTTGTAACAATATCACTGTTTCTGTATTTTAAATGTATGTCGCAACCACTATGCATCCCATGTATGTACATGTATGTATCTTTTTGTTGATGTGAAGCCCAATGTTTGGGCAGTCTAAACCTTAAATAAAAATTGTATTTTTTATGAAAATACTGGTTTACTCTTATGGAGTTGGTCTTCCCTTAAAAGTCCCAAGTGGGGTTTTCTTCTAATAGGGTTCAGTATTGAGTTTGAAGCTATAAAAGCTTCAACTCTTGTTAGAAGGCTGTCCACAAGGTTTAGGAGTATGTTTATGGGAATGTTTGACTATTCTTCCAGAAGTGCACTTGTGGGGTCAGGCACTGATGTGGGCGAGAAGGCCTGGCTCGCAGCCTGTGCTCTAATTCATCCTAAAGGTGTTCTGTCGGGTTGAGGTCAGGAATCAGGCCAGTGCATGGTTCCTCCACCCCAAACTCACTCATCCATGTCTTTATGGACCTTGCTTTGTGCACTGGTGTGCAGTCATGCTGGAACAGGAAGGGGCCATCCCCAAACTGTTCCCAAAGAATTGGGAGCATGACATTTTCCAAAATGTCTTGGTATGCTGACGCCTTAATTGTTCCCTTCACTGGAACTATGGGGCCGAGATAAAACCCTGAAAAACAACCCCACACCATAAGTCCCCCTCCACCAAATGATTTGGACCAGTGCACAAAGCAAGTTCCATAAAGACATGGATGAGCGAGTTTGGGGTGGAGGAACTTGACTTCAACCTGATAGGTTTGGGGATTAATTAGTGTGGAGACTGCGAGCAATACTTTTAACAATATAGTGTATCTCAGATTACTGTTTTGACTAAAGTCCCATGAGCTGTAGCTATAGTAATAGTTACCAGATGTTCCCTGAGACCTGAAACTTATTTCACGGTCCCCCCCCCCACAAAAAAATGTAGAGATAGGCTACTCTATGTGATGAAGATATGTAGAGGGGAAGGTGTTTCGTACTCCAAATCAAAAGAGATGCCTGACAGGAGAGTGGCAATCATGCTCCTTCATACATACTCTATGGTAAGTTATCACCCTGAATAGGAAGTGTTTTACTGGCAGGATCACCAGGTGACTATACAGGAAAAAACTCCTAAAAAAATAAAACGAATGCAGCCACAACATCTAAGGACTGCTAAGCAGCAATATATCAGATTTTTGTTTTTAGGTTAAGATCACCTTTAAGGTGAGTGAGTTTTGCATGTTGCTATAAATGCTGGGGGTATGTTCCTGAGAGTAATTAGAGCTAGGGAAGCTGTTTGTATAAGCAGCAAAATTGTTTTTCATTAAACAAGTCCAGTTGAATGTGACCAACTACTACTAGCAACACAAGATGTAGACAGAGAACTGATAGGTACGAAAAATGTACAGCCATGCACACCTATATTTCCTATCTCATGAAAACTCTGAATTATCGCCTTTCATCAAGATTACAGCTGCCACTTCCTTAGGCTAGGTTTAAAAGTAAATGCAACTATTTAATTGATTGTAATAGGAAGCGCTATTCTGCCTGTGGAGCCCAGTGAGCATACATAAGGATGCATCATTTACTAAACATTGTCTGAGAATTGCACAGAAACACTTACAGGACCATTTGCACTGTAACTCAGGTAGTTGAGTTGGCCAGCCTTTTCCAGCAGGTAGAACCGTACCCAGTTGTGGAAGCCAGAGATCTTTCCGCCATGGATTTCACCTATGAATGCAAAGCACCAATGAGTATGTGCACCATGTAAAGAAATCTCAGAGCTAAAAAGACACATTATGGGGGAGATTTACTAAAACTGGTGCACACAGAATCTACTGCAGCCGTGCATTGTAACCAATCAGCTTCCTGGATTAACGCTGCATTCACACCTGGGCGTTTTGTAGCTTGAAGCTCAAGCTACAAAATGCTGGAGGGAAAAAATCAATGATTCTCTATGGAGATGGTTCACATCTCAACTCAAAAACGCTTGAAGCCAAAAGCCTGAAAACACCTGAAGCTCAAACAAGTTCTGGAAGTATTTTTGTAGCTTGATTTGGGCATTTTTCTACTTTTTACATTGGTGACCTTTTGACCTGTACATAATCGCGGTAAAAACGCGGCAAAATCACGGCTAAAATCGCGGTAAAAAACGTGTGTATTTCTGCCTGAAAACACTACACCCAGGTGTGAATGCAGCCTTATTGTCAAAGATTAAATGAACAAGCTGAACTTAGAAGCTGATCTGTTACTATGCACAACTGCCCACATGGGGTTGCCACCTCATCCTTTTAAACCCGAACACATATGATTTGCACAGGTTCTGAGGCCAATTTAATGCAGATAAGGCACCAAGTGAGTTTAATTACCACCTTAATCAGCCACAGAATCTGTGTAATTAATATTTGTTCGGTTTTAAAGGGATGAGGTGGCAACCCTATGCCCACACCAGATTCTGTGTGCACCAGTTTTAGTAAATACCCCCTATATGTATTAGCTGAAAGCATCTCTTATAATATTCACACCTACATAAACAAAAGGTGCAGCATTTAACAGAAAATTAAATATTTGACGTATATTTACGTGTATAGTCCATTTCTCTCTGTAATTTCATCATTGCCATGATTTTAAGTAGCTTTTTTTGTCTCCTGCACAATATATATTATACTAAAATTTAATACATAACATTTATCAATAAAACTGGCAACCCACCAGACTTAAGAAAGTTTTCCTTCCAGCTGCCTTTTTCCCAGGAAAGGTTATCTCCACGAGCTAATCTCCCACACTACATATGAATTTGATGATCATTAGCACCCTCCTGGTATAATTCATTAATCATACCCATGACTCTAATCCTACAAAATCCCTGACTTTGTGCCAGTGTACAAAGCATGCAAGTGTAAGAATTGATGCTGGTTTGAAGCCAAAAGGTAGTCACACCAAATATTGATTTGATTTGTTCACTTTGCATTTTGTAAATTAGTAAAAATAGGCAATTAAAATATATATTTTTGAAAGCATTCTTACTTTAAAGCATTTCTTTACACTTGCTTAAAACAAGATTTTGATGTAAATGTATGTATTGGTATTGTAACAGGCATGTTGCCATTGAGGCTGGGTTCACACTGGTACAACACAACAGTCATACGACCGTGGATCTGCGACTTGAAGTCCGACTTCAATAAATGGGATCCGACTTTGAATGACAATGAATCTCATTTCATGCCAAATTTAAAAAAAACGGCATAGGGTTCCCCCTCCAAGGGTCTGGTATGGATTTTAAGGGGAACCCCCATGTCAAAAAAATGGCGTGGGGTCCCCCCAAGGTCAATACCGGACCCTTATCCGAGCACGCAGCCTGGCAGGTCAGGAAAGGGGATGGGGACTACTGAGCACCCCCCCCCCCCGCTGAACCATACCAGGCAACATGATCTCAACATGGGGGGGTGGGTGCTTTGGGGCAAAGCACCTTGTCTCCATGTTGATGAGGACAAGGGCCTCTTCTTGACAACCCTGGCCGGTGGTTGTCGGGGTCTGCGGGCGGGGGGCTTATCGGAATCTGGAAGCCCCCTTTAACAAGGGGACCCCCAGATCCCGGCTTCCCCTACCTTATGTGAGTGAGTATGGGGTACATTGTACCCCTACCCATTCACCTGAGAAAAAAAAGTGTACAAAATAAAAACAGTACACAGGTTTTTGACAAAGTAATTTATTAAAGCAGCTCCAGCATCTCTTCCGGTTTCTTTTCCCTCCGCTGATGTCTTCTACCCTCTCTGGCTCTTCTCCCTCCTCCACTGATGTCTCCTCCTCTCTTCGGTTCTTTTCCTCTCTGCGCTGTGTTCTCCCTCTGTTCATCCTCTGATGTTCTCTTGACGCTCCCTTCTGCTGTAATGCTAGGTCCACTGCATGCCATCACTTATATAGCCATGGGGCGTGGACACCCGGTGATGTCATCAGGATGCCCCACCCCCTTGTGATGGCACAACCTGGGGGCATGATGGGGCGATGGTTGTTGGGAAGAGGCTCTTGTTATCATCAACATGGGACCCACCCCCCCATGTTGAGGACATGTGGCCTGGTATGTTTCAGGGGCGCTCACTCGTCCTCACCCCCTTTCCTGACCTGCCGGGCGGAGTCCTCGGATAAGGGTCTGGTATGGATTTTGGGGGGGGACCCCACTCTGTTTTTTTTCACATTGGGGTTCCCCTTAATACCCATACTTCTTGGAGGGGGAACCCTATGCGTTTTTTTTTTTTTATTTAGCATGGGGTTCCCCTTTAAGATCCTCAGAGCACAAGTCGCATGCCAAAGTTGGATCAGTTAAGATGATGATCCGACTTGATACTGATATTCAATGGGCTGAAGTAGGATCAAAGTCAGACCAAAGTAGTGCAAGAACCTTTTTCAAAGTCGGACCGACTTGTGTCGGACCAGTTAAGAAGGCTCTCATAGGGAAACATTGATTTTGACATATCATGCCACATGTGCTCCTAATGTCGGAGCATTTGTCGTACCAATGTGAACCCGGCCTGAGCCATAAAGGACATTCATAGATTATAATGTAAGACTAATTGTCATGCAATTTCTCCTTTTGGCCACAAGAAGGAGATAGGAAGATGTTGACCTTTCTTTCATGAACATGGAGAAACACAGATGACACTGGGAAGTGAAAAATTTCAGGAAGTGCTACCCAGGGCTGTGGAGGACAGTGTGGTGAGAGGCCTGTGCTGGAGGACTGTGTGTCCATGAGGGACAAATGCACAGCCCAGCACTATCCCAGAAGAAAGACAGGCTGCTGAGGGAGTGAGTGTGTGAAGGACGAGGATTCTGGTGTCTAAAGGAGAGGAGAGGGAGAAACACGCTGCAGTGTGTGACCTGGGGCAACAAGGAGAGAGGCAGTCACATTGCCCTGCACCACCAGAGGGAGTAGAGTGCTACAAGGAGAGAGAGGAGGCTGAAGTGAGGGAACACATCAAGGAAAGAGACCGAGCCACTGAAGCCCCTTTGCTGTGCCAGAGTTTGCATCCAAATGGGGAGAGACAGACCCACTGCCGGGACACTGTCTTTGCCATGCTGTCCGCCAGAGAAACCTTAGGTAACCCAAGCGAGTGTATGCTGATCAGAGGGACAACTACTTCTGGGTCTGGTGAGAGGGCCTTGCGCTCATTATTTGTTATCGCTGCTATAGATTAAGCTATTAGGATCTGTCTGACCTTCTATCCTATAGCCTTAACACTGCCTGCAGGCTTTACTGATGGCCACAACAAGCTCCAATAGTTTAGCTGGCGAAGATTCAGGACTAAAGATTGCCCCTAACCTTACCTATCCCAGAACCTTGGCCATTTGCTGGTTAAAGGGGTTCCATACCTCTGTCTGTTTGAGTGCACTCAAACCCTAGTGTGGATTTATAAGTACCCTTGTTGCACTTAAAGTTTATATGCATTGTTTATTGCTAACTTGCTTGCTGTGTGTGTTAAATTCAGTTTAACTTTTACTTACGCTAATCCGTATCAATAAATTAAGCATATTTACCACTAAACAAGTGTGTGTGTATTTATTAGCATATTCCACAGGCAGGCGAAAGGTATTTCTCACTCTGTTGTAAATTGTGCTTGCGGTAGTTTTATTCAACCAAGTGTGCCAGAGGGGCTGAGGTTGTTCTTGGAGTCAAGGCGCAGAACATAGAATCCAAAATTACCAAGCGGCTCCTTCTAGGGTGGTGCTACAATATTTATTATATAAATTAACTTAAATATTGGTGAGAAGGGCCTACTATATTGTTTCTGTTACCACTAATAGGAGCACTGCACTGTTTTATTGTTTATTATACTGTTTATGTGTTTAGTATGCACATTAGTGATAGCTGCTCTTTCAGAAATACATAAAGTAATTTGATGTACTTCTGATATAGGTACTGCGGGGATGTCTGTTGATTTATATATTCCGAGGCATGCATGTAAATGCTTATGGAGGCAACAGGAGACAAATACCCAAAGACTATAATATGAAGGCTAAGTATGCCTGATATGCTCTAACGTTTCCCCCCCAAAAATGGGTATGGAAATCAACCCAATTAGTTAAAAGTAATCTCACAGCTATAGCCATTTTACAGACTGGCATCTGGTAATCAGGACAGGAACAGACGGGTATACTCTTTACTAAAAATAGCTGGGAATAATGTCCAGCAGATGTTCTGAAAAATGTTTAAAACATGTTCAAAATAAAAAATATCTAAAATGAGACAATGCTTTCAATAAATACAGTATGTGATATGTTAGTTTGGTTAATGTGCTGATAGTATGTTATTTCTATAAAAAAAAGGTAACATACAAGAAGCAGTTACTCCTTACCAAGAAATATGTGCTCAAAACCTGATGAATCCAAGGGCCCCTTGGTACGGGTGAACAGTCCAAACCACATCATCTTCAGATCATCCTTAAAGCTTGCGGAAGATGTATAATAACCTGAGTGAAGGTAAACAAATTTTCATTTAGACTAACCTTGACAATCACTGACAGGTTTCAGAATTAGACAATTGCCTTTGGCACATTTTGTAAGAGTGTTGCTTAACTTCATGGAGACATTCCTCTGCATTTTAGTCCATAGTCTAAGGAGACTAGTTTCTGGTTTGGTTGATTAACCACATACAGAAAAAAAACTGCTATCCATACAATACTTGTCATTCATCTACAAAGCAAGTATAGGTTCTATGACACTAAATCCCAAATGCTCAGTCTCCTTCTATAAAGTCTTGGGGTTAATGTATTTTAACGTTTAATGGCTTTGGAGAGGCCTCTCTCAGGCCCAAAATGTTATAGAAGATGCATCATATAAAAAGAGGCCCAGGGCAGTGGTAAAGTCCAAGCAATAAAGTTTATTTATTGAAAAGTCTGTTAACCAGCCCCAATCCCCCCACCACATCAAGGCTTCAAACTTTCAGAGGACAGGAATATGTAGACTGTATAGAACTCCAAACCATCTGCTGGAGTACTGACACCCTTCTAAAATCTATATTCAGATCAAAGTTCTCCACAGTTCAAGTATTATCATCTTCTAATCATTTGAAGATCTTATCAGCATTCTTTACCTTTGAGTTTTCATATCTCATGAAAGTTTGAAGACCTTAGCACAGTTTTCTACAATCTAAGGGCCAGTTTACACCATAGAAACGCAGTCCAGATGCGTTCCAGGTGCTTTTCTGCATGCACGTTTATGATGCAGTCCAGTGCTTTTTCCCCCTCTTTTTCTTAACCTTTTATGCTTTCCAGTGTGTTTCTGGTACATTCCAGTGCGCTTCTGGTAAGTTCGGGTGCGTTTCTGGTATGTTCCGGTGCGTTTTTACGCTTTACGGTGCGTTTTTGATACGTTTTACAATACAGTGCAGAAAAAATGCAGCATGTTCTACTTTTTCTTCTGGAACTGGAACGCACTGAAACTGACCGCACTGGTGGAAACTATGCCATTAAAAACCATATAATCTACTTTCCATGCGTTTTTGATACATAAAAAAAATGCACTGGGGGAGCCAAGCTTACTTTAGATAGGGCCTGGAAAAGTCCCTCCATCTCCTTCCATGCAGCCAAGAGAAAGATCACCTGGATCATGACCCAGGAAAAATATGCCAATATTCTATTAAATTCCTCGGTTTAATTTGACATTGTTTGGGAACCCTGGCTGAAATATCTTAACCTACCAACTTGACCAGGTCCTCCTTTTTCCTCACAAGGATTCTCTTCCCTGGTGCCCTTTTCGTTCTCTCTTCTTCTTTCTCCTAACTTTCTTCTCTGCCCTCTCCTTGTTTCTTATATAGTCTTTTTTGGGTCTTCTTTCTTTCGAATCTCCTTCAAGGAAGTTGTCTCGTGGGGCCTGTAGGTTCCAAAAGTACTCTTTGTCTTTTTAAGCCCATAGGATATATTATCGGGGGCCGGGCCACTGGATGTCTGACCCTCCCCCCTCCCTGACACAGCTTGCTCCCATATGGGGTGTCGGCAGGGGGCCTAGGGGTCGGCCCACGGGCTCCCTCCTTCTTCATATTTCTTGTGTGTCTGTACTTCCTTAGGCTTACCTTTGAATTTGATATTAATTTCTGTTTACATTATTCTGTGTATTGGTTGTAAGGCCTTCCATTACTTCGTGTGCCTTTCTCTATTGTACTTTTGTAATTCAGCCGGTTCAGCAGGGATTGATGAAAGTTCAATCCATGTATAGTATGGGCAGGCTGATTATACCCAATTTGATCCATCGATCAACTTGGGTAGAACCAGCCTGTCAGATTTTTCTTCATTTGATTACTGCCAGCAGCTATAGTCGCTAGCAGTAATCGTATTCTGCCAGCCAGGAAGGCTCCCCGCGCCCCCCTGCCGGCAGAACACAATAGCGCTGCAGGAGGCATTCCCCCATCAATACTAACTGTGTTGGTGGGGGAATCAAGAAATCTTATTTCCTTTCTCCACAAGAAAATTGAGCAATCTGTGGGCTGCTTAAGCATTTCTATCTCCTGAAAGTTTTTAAGCCCTGATGAAAGGTAATTCCTTATGGTAGGTAGGTAGGTTGTAATAAAATTTTGCCAATAATGTTAGATCTATACATTGGATTTTTCCTATACTAAAGCTACAATACATTTTATCTGACTTTTGTGCCAAGTGTAAATAAGATAATGTTTTGTCCAAAGCACATGTGATACAGTGAAGGCAGACATAAGAGGGCATTTATAATAAGGCAAACAGCAATGCTCGAAATATCAAAACCTTTAGCAATTGATCAAAATTCCTCTTTCACTAATCTGTCCAGAGTAAACTCAGATATGATTGTTAAATATTATAGAATGTTATATATCATCATTACTCATACAAAATTGTCTATAAAAAGGTTGCATGGACTGTTTGTATGTAAGTAATCCAATTTATAGCAGGAATATGTGCAAATTATATTGTTTACCTTTGTAATAATAGTGGTATTGCTTTTATAATAATGATGTTTACCTTTGGAAACTAGGAAATTTGAAAGTAAGCTGAAGATAGATGTCTTAAAAACCTCATCAACAAACGCATTTTGCTCTGTGATCTCTCCAGTGGGCACTGACTCTGCTGTTCCAGTTGTCTGCACATAATTGTCAAGCAGAGCAATGAATCGGGAAAAGGTTGGACGGGCAAACAGTTTGGCCTCATTGACATAGCTGAAAAGCCTAAAAGTAAAACAGAATTTAGTACATGCTTAAAGGTGCCCAACTAAGATAAAGATGTTGGTAGACTGAAAATAAATCTTTATATATGATTTATTCTTTTTTAACCACTACAAAAAAATGGAAAGTAATAAATAAGCCATGTTGCTTATATAGAGTTTATGTTGTATGAGACATTGCATCTGTGCAATGTTTGTATATTTATAAGGCTGTTTGCATTAACCTGACCTTGTGGAGTCGTTCATGATTTTAAAAAGTTGGATTACTAGTCATTGCAAGCAGGTACCTTTCAGGCCTCATTTTTTTTCTGGAAACCAAAGCAGGTCATTGCTTGGGACAAAACCTCCACTTTATTGATATATGAAGACTTCTGTCTGAAAGGTTGCCCAATCAGGATGTGCTCTGCTGTCCTGCCAGCAACAGTTCATAGAATCTAAACGCGTGACTCTATCAAGGGCACACTGCAGTATCACCGGTTACATGGCTCCATGAACCCTATAAACACTGGATGGGAAGGAGAGGTCACCCATTGTGGGTGCGTCTCAGATGACCTATTAAATGGCCAATTTCATGTACCCTTAAAGTGTATCTAAGACCAAGATCAACAATGTATAATATGATAGCTTACTGGTCCTTAGAAGTGGTGGCTACATAAGGTTTTTTCAGGCTTTCTTTTCTGTGTTTGCACTTGATAATCCTACCAGTAAACCAATACCTGTCCTAAGGTAAAAAAAAACACTTATTGAAACCTCCCAAAAGTCTCTAGTTTAGAGGGACTGTCTAGCTTTTGGAACCAAATCACTATGTGCCTTTGTCTATTTTTCTTCCTCAAGTGTCCCTCTTTTTTGGAGAGATGTATAGTAAATGCAATGCTTAACTACCAAAAGTGTTACACTACATCAATCCTTTCACACAAACCTTTTTATTACTGTTTCAAAAAGCCAGTATAAAGAAATATAGTCATGAAAAAAGCAATTTGGGGTTATTTTGCTTTATTAATGTTGGGGTATACATTTTGCTTATTAATTCTTCATGGTGTCAACCTAGGCTACTCACTCTTAGTTTGGACAGTTTGGACAGCCAAACACCTCCCCAACGTAGGTAGAGGTGTTCTGTAGTTCTCAGAGGTGAACTAGGAAGGCTAATAGCACTACTTGAGATGTTAGTGCAGCAGAAGCATAGAAGCATAGTGTACAAGAGCACAGGACAGCTCTTAATTTCTGACAAAATCAATAGGGTTTGTGCACTAATTAAACATATATAAAAAAAACCTTTTTAATGGTGTATTTAACAGACAAAAAAGTGAAAATATGAGGTGCATTTTTAAGGTTTACAGACACGCCAAGCCATTCTTTGCTTGGATTCGTTATTTAAAGTGAACTCGAGGTACAAATCCTTACATTTAAATGTATTCCACTATGGCCACAAAGGATATAAGTCCACTTTGTGGGGACCAAATGCTCTTATAGTCCCAGATTGTACCTTGTAAGAGTAGCAGTGACATCATCCCCGTACTACAAAGCCTGTGCAGAGAGTGGAGCTGAACCAGCAGGTCTGCCCACTACAAGTTGTATGCAGAAAACTACATGGGGGCAGATACAAAGTCTGTCAGCAGAACAAGGAGAGAAAACAACACTGGTCTTTACTACAGGAGGCTCTGCACAAAAGCAAAGTGCAAAAGTCGTTTCAAGAAATGCAGGATACCAGGATTCAATCATGAATACACATGGCTCTTTTGGACAATGTTTGTTTGGCCTGGAGTTTAATTTTAATCATGTAGTGTTGTGTGTTGCGTATGAACATCTACGGTACATTCAGACACCTTAATCCAATCACCCTTGTTTTGAGAAATGTGTCAAGGCAGGTGTTGACTGTCCAAGATTATCCCAGGAGTTGGGTGCGTACAGTCTTTTGGACACATGTGGTGATTGGATCAAAGTGACTTAGTTACCTGCGTGGCTATAAATGCTGGCGTATCTTCCCAGCAGTCGTTTGAACTAAGGAAGCCACTTTGATTAACCGTGAACTGTCTTCAACATTTCGAAACAATTCAAGCTGAATGTGATGAACTACTATTAGCTATACCAACTTTTCTCAACCAGGGTTCCATGGAACCATAGGGCTCCTCCAGAAGTTATTAGAGGTTCCCTGAGCTCTTATTGGTTGCTGTAGTTTTGACAGTAGGTGTTTCAGCTGTGAATGCCTCCATTCATTCAACTTTATAATCTCCTTTTTGTGTTTCAATTCCTGCAGTGAACAACATTTCCCCCCCTTTGTGATATCCTTTAACTGTGATTCTCCCACCCAGTTTCCAAACTGTGACCTATCCCCTGGTATAAAAAGTTTTGTGCCAGATAGTGAAATTAATGGTGAATTGTATTCTAATTTTGCCTGTCGGTGTATCCTATCCCAAATCTGAAACTCATTTTTTGTTATTTCAAGAGGTTTTGAATCCAATACCCTATCTTTATGTGAAACCCAAATATTTTTTCCAAATGTGAGTTGTTCAGTGTATTTTCTACCTCAACCCATCTTTTATCATATTTTTTCCTACTTCACTCCACCATTTGTGGTAGTACTACTGCCTCATAATATCTTTTAATATCTGGTGCCGCTAACCCTCCATGCATTTTGTCCAGGCAAAACTTTAAATCTTTCCCTACCCACCAGCATTTCATTTGTTGGTGAAGCAATTGTATACTTACATATGTCCACCATCTATCTCCCTTGTCTGTGCATTTTTTGGGGAACTGGTAATCCTGCACTCAAGATGTGCCCACACCAGCCATTCCTAGTTGTTCCCCATGCACTGCTATCATCATTTCAGTCTTTCTTTTGAATTCTGAGAGGACCCTGACATTCAATAGGAAGTGTCCATGCAGGCAGTGACGTGAACACCCAAAGAAGGTCCCTGCCTCCTGTGTGACCAGGGATTTAAAGTGGAACTAAATCCTTCTATTCTTTTCAGGTAAGGAAGTTGCCATCTTAGCCTCTGTTTGATCTGAAACGGCCATGGTGCAAACACATGTGATGAGTTATGACACCAGCCATTTAATGATTTGACAGTTTGCTTGAGAGCACAAGCAAATGTGACAGTCCCTGCATGTTGGGAATGTAACTGAGATTTTGAAACCATTAAACCAATTAGTCCTGCTTTAAGTAAGTAAAAGGGAGATTTAGATTGGGTTATTTTATATATTATACCAGAGATCAGTTAGAGAAGGGTGGAGAGAGGGATCTCGGAGCATAGCATTATATGCCATTGTACCAGTGCCATCACTCACTTCTATTTTGATACATAGCACAGACCTGGCCCTTTCAAGCTACAGTTCCTTAAATAAGACTTAATTATCTATTTTCCAATTATCCAGCATGTTGAAGTTTGCAACTTTCTAATATAATATTTTAATAGATAGAAAATAATGAAATATGATGAATGCAGGTCATCAACCTACTTTTGGCTGGCATAGTCTGTTCCGGAGCTTGTCTGGGAGCTGGATGCCAAGTACTGGAGATTCAAGGTAACATCGCTACTGGCAGCTTTGTTTACATCCGAAGAATACAACTGCTCAACTAAACTGGTAATTTCAGCATTGGTGGCTGCAAACAACTCTGGTACTTCTCCTGGAATACAACAGTTTAAACAGAAATATACAGTGATTGCTGCAATAATTTAATATTTGAAGAAATTTATAAAAATAGAAAAATACTGATTTTGCAGGTTTTAGAATTAGTGTTTATGTCTAAAATGTTTAAGAAGACACAGAAAAAGAATCAAATTGCAGCTATTAAGCTTATGAAAGAATCGCCAAAAAAGTAAAATTTTTTAATGAACTGCTAATTCTAATGAAGCAAAAGTAGCACCATACATGTAGCAATACATTTAGAAAGTCCACTCTGAAAGTTAATTCAGCTTATCTTCGAAGTCCACTTATTTTATCTTCATTGAGGATTTATATAACTTTCAGCAGTAAGACTGCAGCCCCTTGTCAGTTATTGCCAGAGTAATTGTTTCTGAAAACTGCACAGGAGTGGATAGTAGAGCCAGCATCAGACAGTGACCAGAGAGGGCACTGATACTTTAAGGAAAGACTGTCATGAAGGGTTGTCTTTGCTGACCTCCTTCTGAAAATGCAAGTTGCCTGGCTGTGTATGACAACAGCACTTTTGAGTCACAAATCCAGAAAGCACACATGGTAAATGAGAATCAAAAAGTAAGCAAATCCCTTCTCTTTATATTCCTTATATCTGCTAAGATAGTAATGAAGCCCAGGCATCAGCATGACAGGCAGGGAAATGGCATTTTCAAAAGGGCGGTCAACATTGGCAGCCATCATTCTTCTCTTATGATAGAAGTTCTTTAATTGGTAGACACCCTTACTGTGAAATAAAGAATAGGATATGCTCTATGTGGGATCTGTATGATGGAACAATATATGCTGCCTAATGGGTGGAGTTGGGAACTTGGGATTTCCTAATATTCCTAATTATGTAAAATGTATTTTTCATGATTGCCTTTTTATCATACAGTAGAGGAACCCCTGACATGTTTGAACCTTTTTATCATACATGAACCCCCCCCCCCCCCATATTACTTTTAGGTTTCAGGGAACCCTTGGTAACAATTACAAATCTACAGCTCATGGCACATTATTGTGAACCATAAGCTGAGTTTTAGAAAAAAATGTAAAGGCTAAGTTCATCTTCAGGAATGAATCATTAATGCACATATCTTTGCAGGAAAAATGCATTTACTATTTTCCCCCCACAGGAGTCTGCAAGGCATTGCACCTGCCATCAGAATATCACGGGTACACTATCAGGCTCCTGCAGACCTCCAGCTTTCTGCTCCTACATCTGTATGAATTTTCAGCCAGAAAACTGGAGGAAGTGTCAATGGACTATATGAGTGTGCAATCAGGGTTAAAACTGCTTCGTCTCATTAAGAAATGTTCTCAGAGTCCTGCAGACTCAACAGGAAGTGAGAGGATATATTTCAAATGTGAGGGAAATCCCCTCTAAAGCTGGGTACACACGAACAGATTATTGGACAAATTTTCATCCGTTTGTTCTTGGATGCTAGTCTCGAATCTGAAGAGGTTACTGAACATCTGAAAATTCCCGTACGACAAAATGCAACGTCAGAAGTGACGAAAACTGTAGTAATTAATCTTTACTAATTAAACTGTACTGATTAAACTTTACTAATTAAACTGTACTAACTAAACAGAAATCGGACGTGGTGTTCAAAAAACATCAAAAATTTTCGAGCCTGCACATCAGTATTTGTCGCCCGAAAATTCGGAATCGGCTGTCGAAAGCACTATACTAACGATCAGAAAATCGGCAGATCGTTGGATGAAATTTTTCTTCAGATATTCTGATCGTGTGTACGGGCCTTTATACAGTTGTCACAGGGGCACACATCTCCCATTGGAAGATTAAAGCTGGGTACACACGATCAGATTATTGGACGAATTTTTGTCCATTTTTTTTTTAGATGCTAGTCTCATATCGAATCTGAAGAGGTTACTAAACATCCAAAAATTCTCGTACGACAAAATGAAACGTCATAAGTGACGTAATGTGTTGAATAGTTTTGTATCTGTTCTTTCATTTCTGAGCATGCGTAGTCTTGCTCTAGCGATATTTTTCGGACGAAAACTGTACTAATTATACGAAAATTGGACGTTGTGTTCAGAAACGACAAAAATTTTCGAGCCTGCACATCAGTTTTTGTCGTCCGAAAATCCTGTATCGGCTGTCGAAAGCACCATACTAACAATCAGAAAATCGGCAGATCGTTTGGTGGACGAAGTTTTTCTTCTGCAGATTTTTTCCTTCAGATTTACCAAAACCATGTAGTGTAAGGGCCTGCCTGATTGCATACAAATTGCGACTCTGCAGGTATGACCTCATATTCTATGGTTTTGGTAAATCTGAAGGAAAAATCTGCAGAAAATCGAATAGTGTGTATGGGGTCTTACCCTCTATTTCTGTTCTGGTGGCAACTCAAAATGTTGAATTTATGCCCATTTTCATTAAGTATAACATTGGTGCTCAGGACAATTAAAGAGAATAAGACCCCATACACACTATTAGATTTTCTGCAGATTTTTGTCTTCAGATTTACCAAATCCATATAATATGAGGTCAAACCTTAAGAGTTTTAATTTGTATGCAATCAGGCAGGCCCTTGCACTACATGGTTTTGGTAAATTTGAAGACAAAAATCTGCAGAAAATCGAATAGTGTGTGGGGTCTTAACAGTGATTCTAACCCCTCAGTACTTACCACACAACTAACAAAAAATTGAACCTGAGTGAGAAGTCTCTGATAGAAGCATCTCAACTCATCTACTGCATACTAGTTGTGAAGCTAAACCTATTTATTGAATTACAAGGAACTAGTGTGCATTCTATGAGTCAGTGAAAGGCTGCCTTGATCAGGGCTTTCTCACACTGCTGTTTCGGTTCCAGAGATTACTTTTAAACATATAACTAAAATTAATGATTAACGTTTAATACAAGTTCATCATTCAGTAGCTGGTTCCTAGTTTAAATAATGAAATAATGAAATAAAATATGAAAGTTATTTATAACACAGCCAACTAACTGGCATAAAATAAAAGTATCTCACTTGGCTCTGGTAGGTGCGCTCCATAGGCAAGGCATGGCAAAAACCACAGGATAAGGAAGGAGGTCCTCATTGTGGAGGGTCTGCGGATACAGTCCTGCAAACTTCTGTGCAGCTGCAAGTCTTTTATAGACACCTTGTATCAGTGACCTCAGGAGGTGGGATATCAATACGACTGACCTTGCCTGTCTCACAACCTTTCTGAACTTCAGGAATTGTGCAACATTATCCTGGGTGACCGTTAAAACTGGGTGACCTTTAAATTTCATGTCATTTTCAGTTATTTATCAGATAGAATAAGAATTTGACTTGAAAGTGAACTTAATACAATTATTCATTTATATAATTGTAATACATGTAATACAATTATTCATGTATTGATGTCCAGTTCGAAAAAAGTTGACGTTTAAAGCAATAGTAAACTCTTATTGGACACTTGTACCTACAGGTAAGCTTATAATAAAGCTTACCTGTAGGTACAAGGAATATCTTTTAAACGTTCACTGTTTAAGAGATATTCAGTGTCTCTTCAGCTGGGGACGTCATGTGCTCTGAAGGAACAGCATACTCATGCCATTCCTTTAGAGCTCTGTGCCGCAGCTGAGACTCCAGCGCACATGCGTTGGAGTGACATCATCGCGGCTTGGCCATTCAAGCGGGCAGAGCCTGCAAACCCGGAAGGAAGACATATTAAGATGGAAGTCCTGTCAGCGGTGACAGCGCACTGCTGGAGGGCTTTGTTTCAAGGTAAGTCTTTTATAATGTGCTAGTATGTGGTGCATACTACCTACATTTTGACATTACCAGGCAGGGAGAAGATTTTTTTTTTTAGTAAAGTTTACTACCGCTTTAATCCCTAGTTCTTCTTTTCCCCTTGTACAAATGACATTATTTTTAAATGAATCTTTTCTGTTTTCATTACATACCAGACCCATTAACATCATCATCCTTGCTTCTCTATGCAATGCAGGCAGATCATGGCTCATGGGCAGGTCCAAACAGAGGCATAACTAGAACCTTCAGGGCCCAGGTGCAAGAAATTATGAAGGGCCCCCTGACCCCTGGCCAGGGCCCTTCCCTCTTCCCACTGATCCTGGGGCCCTTTACTCCTATCACGGGTCCCTTTAGTAGGGTCCCCCAGTGGGGCCCTTTCACAAGTTCTGCAGCAGGCCCCCTTTCTGCCATCTTCGGGCCTCCCCATGTAGGTGAAATGCCAGGGCAACCTTTGCAATCCTGATAGTTCCCTCACTGGTGTCAGTAGTTTTTAATTTTTATTTTCATTTTATTATTTTTTTACCGTTTCATTTTATTTCTTTTATAATTTTATTTTTACAATTTTTTTAGGAGCTCTGTTGGGGGGCTTTGATGAGATATCGGGGTCTAAACGAACTTGGCTCTCAATTACCATCTGTGTAGCCTCAGCTGTACAGAATGAATGGACAGGAATAGCTGTGCACCGAGCCTCCCATTCATTCAGAAATGGAAGTATAGTAAAAACAGTTTACTATGATTAAGTTATGAATGAACCAATTGGTACCAATCACTGATTCTGTTCATTCAGAAAAGGACAGTAAGTCTGTATTTACAATGGTGCGATTTGTCATGTGATTTGACAGGTCAAATCTAGGGATGGGCCAAACACCCCCCGGTTCAGTTCACACCAGAACATGCAAACAGGCAAAACATTTGTGTGAACATTCGAACACCGTTAAAGTCTATGGGACCTGAACATGAAAAATCAAAAGTGCTCATTTTAAAGGCCTATATGCAAGTTATTGCCATAAAAAGTGTATGGGGACCTAGGGGTCATGTGTCAATGCAAAAAAAAAGTTTTTAAATAAATTTTTTCAGGAGCAGTGATTTTAATAATGCTAAAAGAGAAACAATAAAAATGAAATATTCCTTTAAATAATGTGCCTGGGGGGTAACCCTTACCTCTGTGATGTTTACAACAGTGCCATAGCAAAATGACATTTGTGAAGGAAAAATTGTCATTTAAGATTGCGACTGTAATGTATTGCCGGCTCCCGGCAATATACGAAATTCACGGAAAAAATTGATGTGGGGTTCCCCCTAAAACCCAAACCAGACCCTTATCCAAGCATGCAACCTGGCCGGCTAGGATGGGGGGGGAACAGGTGAGCGCCCCCCCTCTCCTGAACCGTACCAGGCTACATGCCCTCAACATGGGGAGTATGGGTGCTTTGGGGCAGGGGGGGCTCTGCCTCTACCCCACAACCCTGGGCTGTGGTTGTGGGGGTCTGCGGGTGGGGTGCTTATCGGAATCTGGAAGCCCCCTTTAATAAGGTTGGCCCCCAGATCCCGCCCCCCCCAAGTGATTTAGTATCGGGTACATCGTACCACTACTAATTCACCAAAAACTGTCAAAAAAGTAAAAAAAATTAAGTGCGCGATGAATCCGAAAAAAAAAACCCCTCGCAACAGCTCCTCCTCCGTGGGAGGGCTTCCGCCGACTGACTGCTGTTTGCTTTGACAGTTTATTTATATGGCAGGGCGGGGCCACCCGGTGACGTAAGCGAGTGACCCGCCCCATCTGACATCACATGTCGCTCGCTCACGTCTCTGGGTGGCCCTGCCCTGCCATATAAATAAAATGTCAAAGCAAAAGGAGCCCTCCCAACGGTTAGGAGCTGTGCACATTGTCTGCGCACAATGCATTATGGGGCGCTCTGCGGCAGTGAAGTCACTGCGAATGCCCCATCATTATCTAAATTCCACGAATGGGCATACGTTCAACTCAAACCGCGGGCCTATCTCTAGTCAAATCGCATGACAAAGTCGCACCCTTCTGTCGGCAATGCAACATTTCAAATTAGTACGACACCAACTTTGCAGTGTCACACCAAATTTGAAAAAGTAGTTCCTGCACTACTTTTGCCGATTGCAGGTGCAACTTGCATAGACATCTGTGCATGAAGGTATATTAGATTTTCTTTTTTTTTTTTTACATTTCTTCAGTTGCTTCTTGGTTTCTGGCCTTTGGCCAAAATGATGTCACAGACTTTTGGAACATTCAGAAAACATTCAAGGTATAAAGACTAAATACCTTTATACCTTGATTTGGAGAGGCGAGTGGATGATGTCACGATTTCCACCTTAGCCAGTCAGAGGAAGCCTTGTACTCATTGATAAAAATGCAAGGCTTCCTGTAAATGGCCGAGAAGCCCTCAGCCCAACTCAGTTTTGTTATGGCAGCAGACAGGAAGTCTCTGTACCACAACCGGAACACAACACTGTATACGGTATGTATCTTATGCTATATAAAGTGAAAGTAAACCTGGAGCTCAGCTTCAACCAGATAAACATGTAATTAGCAAACTTCCTGTGCTAGCGTGACAACAGTACAGAGCAATGTTGTCACCCTAGGACAGGGAGTGTGTAAAGACTACATGACACTGTGTTAGGACAATATAACATCTCCCCTTTTTCTCCATAACAGGGGGAGGTGTTTTGTACTTCACAAAGATAGCAGGGAAAAAACTAACTGATAACAGCCTCCCCCCCTCTAATATAAAGCACAGGATGTTATCAGCTCACAAGATTTCTGGCTGGATGAACAGGTACTTTTTTCTTTTTCTTTTTGCACTTGTTGAATAAAACACTTCAAATGGTATATTTAACAAAAAAGGCATGCTTTCCCGATATGCAAAGCAACGCACCCTCGTGCATCTGGTAACATGGGTGTTTTCACGTGCGCCAAGCCACATAAAAGAGTCAGCGACTTCTTTTTCCACCTTTCCTGCTTGTAGGGCAGCCCAATGAAATACATTTTTAAACACTTGCCATATACCCGTAGATCCTAGGGTTTCAGTGGTTATACCGGTGTCCTGGCTGCAGCTGTAGACATGACCCCCCGTATTTTTTTTTTTTTTCAGGCAATGAAACTGAATAAAGTAAAATTAATACAAGCAGCTACAAAGCTGCTGGATCACTATTACATATGGCGGAAGGTGGTCCCCCTCTTTCTGTCACCTTCTGGCACCTTCTTGGGCTCTCCTGTTCCACCAGGGAGCCCCGGACTGAAGTCAGTGGTTCTGCCGGCTAACCATAGAGATGAGGGAGGAACAAAAGTTTCCCAATCATCTCTATGGTCTATGAACAAGGATTTTGTCACTTTCGGGTTTGGTTTGTTGTTTGATCAGATGCTTTTAAGGGCAGAGGAGAAATCTGGGGTCTGGGATCTGAGACCCCAGATGTCTTATCAAAGAGTACCTGTCACTGCCCATGCATGTTGATCATCCCTTGTGATAGCAATATAGTTGATTAAAAGAAATGAAAAAAAAATGTAAAAAAAATAAAATATTTTAAAGAAAATAAATAATAAAATAACAAAAGGTGGGGTGCGCCTTCACCTGTGTGGACAGGGATCCTTGCATCGGCCCTGCAGCTATCCCATATTTTCTTACATATAACAGGGCAACTTCTAGGTTGACATATCTTATCACAGTGTAGCACCCATATTCCTCACTAACTCTGTATGAGTCAGGGGTTCAGCTGATTTTCAGTATTGCAACAGAAGTTTAGAAGCTTGAAACAAGTCCTTGAAATGGCTTCTTTAATGTATTCCTGCACTTGCAAATCATCTAAAATTCCCAGTATGCATTGCTTTGGGTCTGGATGGATAGTGGTTTTCAAGGTGTGAAGAACTTCTGTCCAATATCTGTGGAGCTTAGGATATCTCCAAAGCCTATGCATTAAATCACAGTGATGCCCACAACATCTACCACATAATGGGCCATCAAGTTTTCCCAATCTACAGTATCTCACAAAAGTGAGTACACTCCTCACATTTTTGTAAATGTTTTATTATATCTTTTCATATGACAACACTGAAGAAATGACACTTTGCTACAATGTAAAGTAGTGAATGTACAGCTTGTATAACAGTGTAAATTTGCTGTCCCCTCAAAATAACTCAACACACAGCCATTAATATCTAAACCACTGGCAACAAAAGTGAGTACACCTCTATGTGAAAATGTCTAAATTGGGCACAATTAGCCATTTTCCCTCCCCGGTGTCATGTGACTCGTTAGTGTTACAAGGTCTCAGGTGTGAATAGGGAGCAGGTGTGTTAAATTTGATGTTATCGCTCTTACTCTCTCATACTGGTCACTGGAAGTTCTACATGGCACCTCATGGCAAAGAACTCTCTGAGGATCTGAAAAAAAGAATTGTTGCTCTACATAAAGATGGCCTAGGCCATAAGAAGATTGCCAAGACCCCGAAACTGAGCTGCAACATGGTAGCAAAGACCATACAGCATTTTAACAGAACAGGTTCCACTCAGAACAGGCCCCGCCATGGTCGACCAAAGGAGTTGAGTGCATGTGCTCAGTGTCCTATACAGAGGTTGTCTTTGGGATATAGACGTATGAGTGCTGCCAGCATTGCTGCAGAGGTTGAAGGGGTGGAGGTTCAGCCTGTCAGTGCTCAGACCATAAGCCCCACACTGCATCAAATTGGTCTGCATGGCTGTCGTCCCAGAAGGAAGTCTCTTCTAAATATGATGCACAAGAAAGTCCACAAACAGTTTGCTGAAGACAAGCAGACTAAGGACATGGATTACTGGAACCATGTCTTGTGGTCTGATGAGACCAAGATAAGCTTATTTGGTACAGATTGTGTCAAGCATGTGTGGCGGCAACTAGGTGAGGAGTACAAAGACAAGTGTGTCTTGCCTACAGTCAAGCACGGTGGTGCGAGTGTCATGATCTGGGGTTGCATGAGTGCTGCTGGTACTGGGGAGCCACAGTTCATTGAGGGAACCATGAATGCCAACATGTACTGTGACATACTGAAGCAGAGCATGACCCCCTCCCTTCGGAGACTGGGCCGCAGGGCAGTATTCCAACATGATAACACCTTCAAGACGATGATTGCCTTGCTAAAGAAGCTGAGGGTAAAGGTGATGGACTGACCAAGCATGTCTCCAGACCTAAACCCTATTGAGCATCTGTGGGGAATCCTCAAACGGAAGGTGGAGGAGCGCAAGGTCTCTAACATCCACCAGCTCCGTGATGTCATCATGGAGGAGTGGAAGAGGACTCCAGTCGCAACTTGAGAAGCTCTGGTGAACTCCATGCCCAAGAGGGTTAAAGTGATTGTCAATTTGTGACAACCACTTTAACCTACAGGTAAGCCTATGATAAGGCTTACCTGTAGGTGCACTGCATATCTCCTAAACCTGCACGGTTCAGGAGATATGCAGTGTTGAAGCTGTGCCAACGTCATGTCGGCACATGCGCAGTGAAGGAACGGCCTGTGTGCCATTCCTCCACTGACCCTGTGCCAGAAGGAAGAAGGTTTAGAAGATGGATGCGGCCTGGAGCGGGGACATCGCTGGACGTCGCGGGCTTCTAATGCAGGTAAGTGGCACATAATGGGCTACTATGCGATGCATAGTAGCCAATTATGCTTCTACATTTCAGGGGACTGTAGAGGAAGTAAACCCCATTTGGTGAAAATAATGGTGGTCACACAAAATATTGACACTTTGGGCCCATTTTGGACATTTTTACTTAGGGGTGCACTCTCTTTTGTTGCCAGCGGTTTAGACATTAATGGCTGTGTGCTGAGTTATTTTGAGGGGGCAGCAAATATACACTGTTATACAAGCTGTACACTCACTACTTTACATTGTAGCAAAGTGTAATTTCTTCAGTGTTGTCACATGAAAAGATATAATAAAATATTTACAAAAATGTGAGGGGTGTACTCACTTTTGTAAGATACTGTATATAACTAGCATCTTTATTTTTTAATCCTATGTTGCAGCTTAAGCTTGTGTCAAGATCTCTGGGCAAGATTTCCTGTTTCAGAGTGGCTCCTTTCTCTTGCAGCATCCTATGGAGCCACCTTTGCATGCAGGGACTTGTTGTGTCTCCCTACCAGTGGCGGCTGGTAAAATTTTGGGTTGGGGGGGGCGCCAAACCCCCTCCTTCCTTTTTGACCCCTCTCACTTTTCATAAACCCCACCCCTTATAGATTCCACCCATTGTGTCAGGAGTATACAGCCAGCATCACCAGATAAGGTATATACAGCATTACCAGATAGGGGTATATACAGCATCACCAGATAAGGGTATATACAGCATCACCAGATAGGGGTATATACAGCTTTACCAGATAGAGTATATACAGCATTATCAGACAGTGGTATATACAGCATCACCAGATAGGGGTATATACAACATCACCAGATAGGGGTATATACAGCATCACCAGATAGGGGTATATACACCATCACCAGATAGGAGTATATACATGTAGTGGATGCCCGATTTTTCTGTAGCTTTTGCTAAGTGGCCGCTGTAAATACACAGGCTCGTCTAGAAGGGAGAAATGCACCTGTCAGCCGCTGCGGCGGAATTTCTCCCCCTCCTTCTTGTTCTCACTGTCTGGACTTAATGTAATGTGTGCAGGCTACAGAGACACACAGACTGCACTTGTACTGTGTTCCTATGGGGAGAACAGTTACAGCACACAATGCATGGGGCGTTAACAAACAGCAGCTACAAAGGGCTGTGTGTCATTTCCCTTTAGAGAAAAGTGGTGCATTGTGGATATGTAGTTGCTTTTAAAGGATTTGCCATTAGACAGACCAGCAGGAGAACTTCATTACCCATCAGACTGTGCTGCAGAGAGAGGTTCCTGGGTGCAGCATTGCCTCATGGGAGAGGCTATTTAAGCCAAGGGTGTGGCCGGATACACTCTCTCTCTGGACAGCGGTGATCAATTACACAGGATCATGAGTGTCCTGTCAGCAGAGTTGTGGCCTACTCACACAGACCGTGCGGTCTGCAACTACACAGCGTTCCTGCGGATGGTCAGCGGGACGAGCCCTGCTATCAGAGGAATTGTTCCTGAACCTGCGGGAGGCTGTAGAGATAGATCGAGAAGAATTGCAAGGAAGAGTGCAGTGGAGGCCGATTACAAGAACAGAGAGAAAGTGTGTCTTCATCACGATTACCATCACTATCACCATCACCTAAGCAGTGGTACCGTCTTCTGTAGCAGTTTATCCGGTTGGGTGAGCGGGCTCAGGCCCATATATAAGCACTGAATTGTTTAATCCTAAATCTCACATGGAAAGTTGTTGAAGATCTGAGCACTATAATATAACTGAAGATTCTGGAATACAACCACTTGAGTGTACTGGATTGCTGTTAGTTGTAAGCTTGCCACAAAGTCAGTGATCACTGTGAAGGTTTCTAGCTACTATAGTAAAGTTGTTTATTGCATCTTTTGTGCCTGGAGGATCTGTGGCTACGGTTGTTTCCTAGGTACCTAGCATTCAAATTAAAAGAGCCGGCAAAAGATGCACTGAACTTTAACTGAGGATTTGCTACAATTACAGCTACTTTCCCCCCACTTTGCAGGACTCAGGGTATTATACTTTGCATTACTGAATTCTCCTAAGAACTCTCTTAAATAGAGCAGGTTGTCCATTGAAGTTGTGCCAGTCTGGTTGCATTCTTTTAGAGTGGTGCTGATTTGTTTGTGTTCCATTGAATGGTATCAATTTACCTACAGTTCACCATATCACATCAGCTAGTCTAAAGCTTTATCCTGTACAGGCGGTCCCCTAGTTACAAACATCAGACTTACAAATGACTCCTACTTACAAACGGAGGGAGGAAACAGGAAGTGAGAGAAAATCTACCCCTAGGAAACGAAATTCACTCCTGTAAAAGTTATGGGAAAAAGGTGTCTCCACTGATGCTTTATCACCAAGGTTTGTTTCCACAACAGCCCAACATTTTCAAAATCCAATTATCATTGGAACAGGAAGTGAGGTGAAATCTTCTGAACAGAATCATAGACAGCAAAACAAACATTACAGGGGTGTTAACCCTCCCCTATGCTATCCAAAAAGCTTAAAAATATTTTTTTGGCTGAAGCTACACTTAAAAAATGGACCTGTACCGACTTACAAACAAATTCAACTTAAGAACAAACCTACAGACCCTATCTTGTTTGTAACACGGGGACCACCTGTATTGAGTTATTTTACATAATCTATCTTTACATGGAGCTTAGGTGAACATTCAGGTATCTTGACTAAACTCGATTGGATGAATTAAAGTGTAACTTTTAACAGTGGACTGCCAGTAAATAGGAGGTGATACACATTCAATTTGTTTGTGTCTCCCTTTTATTCACCAAGAACTAAAAAGTCATGTTTATGTTATTTAGACAATTATGAGTGTGCAACTTAGATGTAAACTGTTGATCTTGATCTACCTGTGATGCAATTTCTGTCTAATTGAGAGTCACCCTTTAACACAAAAGCAATTTAAGTAAATACTTCAAACTCTACTATTGTGTGATTCCATTATTGTGTCACTCCTTTAAAAGGGAACTAACACAAAGAGTGGTGTGCCAGAGGGGATTGAGGCTGTTGTTGGGGTTGAGAGGCAGAGTAACGGACTGAACATACTAAAGCAGATCCTGCGGGGGTAGTGCTACATACAGCATCACCAGATAGGGTATATACAGAATCATCAGATAGAGTATATACAGCATCACCAGATGGAGTATACAGCATCACAGCATCACCAGATAGAGTATACAGCATCACCAGATAGGGGTAGCTCTGTACATTATATACCAGGCTGCACATTATACACCGGGCTCTGTACGTCATATACCAGGCTGCACATTATACACCGGGCTCTGTACATCATATACCAGGCTCTACATTATACACGGGGTTCTGTACATCATATACCAGGCTGCACATTATAGACCGGGCTCTGTATATTATATATCAGGCTCTATATTATACACCGGGCTCTGTATATCATATACCAGGCTGTACATTATAAACCGGGTTCTGTACATCATATACCAGGCTGCACATTATACAACTGGCTATGAACATCATATAGTCAGCAAGCCAACCAGTAGCGCTAAAGTAGAGAATATGAAGATGTTAACAAGTCCGTTTCTATATACAAAGGTCATGAAAACAGGGTGTCCCAGTCTGCAGAGTCCCAAGAGATATATATATATGGAGGTCTATATTTCAAAGTCCATCACCGAACACCACGTGACCATCAAAGAGCGTCCCTCAGGACAGATCCTTACCAAAAGATGTGTGCTAGGCACTCTCATGCACTAGCAGAACTCACGTGTTGTGCTTCTATATATGCACCAGCTGATCTCAACCTCCACTCAGACGGGTCTCCACACATAGGATAAAATATAAGAAAATCGCACCATAGTGTAAAATCCTTAAAGCTTTTTATTTGTAAAATATTAAAACTGCAAGAAGTTCACACATATATAAAGCCTTAGAGGTAACCCCCCAATGTGCAGACTCTTACCAGATGCAGTAAATCAAAGAGCATATCCCACAGGCCT
>BLSH010069128.1:1158875-1174449 GCA_018402905.1 Glandirana rugosa | reverse complement strand
CCACGGCGACGTCCTGGCATTATTTCCCTGGGCGTTACCCTCATTTCCCGGGGTCCTAGTCGTCCTTATCCCTTCCCGGGACCGGTCCCCAGTCCCCCGGGAAGTATTAAAGAAAGTGGTCCCGGGACTTCCAGGAGCAATACGGAGACCGTCCTTTGTAACGAACGTCCGTCGTTCCAAATTACCCTATACATCAGGAGTCTTTACCTTTCAATTCTCGTCTTCTCTTCGACGTACGTCCCTTAGGTCCTTCAACATCTGTCTCTGCCGGTCGTCTGTCCGACGTGAGTGTTGTACTTTCCTCTAAAAAATTCATTCACATCGTGATGGAAAACAGAGGACTCATCCTGACCAGCGACTCCTACGGGAGTAGTGCTACACTTACTTAAAAAATCTCCTTTCATGTTGTGAGTGCAGCCTGTCTGCTGGCCGTCTCTGTCTACAACTTCCTGGATTCCCTGCATGCAGCTTCTCTTCTGCTCTTAACTTTCCATTTCTGAGGACTACATATCCCATTAAACCTTGCTGCCTGCAAGCAATGTTTCCTGCCAGAGGCATAACGAGGACCTTCAGGGCCCTGGTGAAAGAAATTATGAAGGGCCCCCTGACCCCTGGCCAGGGCCCTTCCCTATTCCTGCTGATCCTGGGGCCCTTTACTCCCATTGCGGGTCCCTTTATTACGGTCCTGCAGCGGCACCCTTTCACAAGTTCTGCAGCGGGCCCCCTTTCTGCCATCCTCGGGCCTCCCCATGGTGGTGAAATGCCAAGGCCCGGTCGCAATTGCAACCTTTGCAATTCTGATAGTTCCCTCACTGGTGTCAGTAGTTTTTAATTTTTATTTTAATGTTATTATTTTTTTTACCATTTAATTGTATTTCTTTTACAATTTTATTTTTACAATTTTTTACAATTTTTTTTTAGAAGCTCTGTTGGGGGGCTTTGATGAGATATCAGGGGTTTAAACAAACCTCAGCCCTCAATCTCCATCTGTGTAGCCTCAGCTGCACAGAATGAATGGACAGGAATAGCTGTGCACCGAGCCTCCCATTCATTCAGAAACGGAAGTATAGAAAAAACAGTTTACTATGCTTTAGTTATGAATGAACCAATTGGTACCAATCACTGACTCTGTCCATTCAGAAAAGCAAGGAGCTGGTAAGTGACAAATTTCCCGTTCCCATCTCTCCATCATGACACATCTTCTACAGCAGCTGGCAGGAGAGAGGAGGGGGGGAAGACAGCAGCTCTGTGGGGGGACCAGGGAAGCACACAGGGACCCTGGGAACAGCAGAAGAAAAGTAAACTGGATGGAGAAAAATGGAGGAGATTGGGTTCTCTAAATGCCACCCCCACCATTCCTCCTATTCATGTGTACAAGGGAGGCACACGGGCCCCCTGGACCATGGGGTCCGGTTGCAATTGCAACCCCTGCAACCCCTATCGTTACGCCCCTGATTCCTGTATTGACCGCTCCTTGCAAAACGCCTCCTCTCTACACCTCTGTAGTTCAGAAAGCAAGCTCTGTGAAATGTGTGACAAAGCAGTACCTATTTACAGGGCATAGTGAATGCCTGTCACAGAATTCAAGGAAGTAAATATGTGAGGATTGTCACACTGTAAATTCAGAGGCCTAAAGAAGGCCTATTGGCTGAAATACACGTTGGGACAGAGACTTTAGTGATGATGTCACGCCACTGCATGATATTGGTCAGCAGAGGCTTTCTATGTGAGTCACAGTAGTTTTCCATTGATACGTCAGTCTGTTTGATTGGCGTGCTATGTATGTGATTCTCATGGTGCAATAAATAGTACAGTATTACCATCTTTGCTGGCTCTGGTGTAAGATTTATTTGCTGCAGCTTGGATCAGTGCTGGAGACTCTAGAGGAGAGCACTGTGGATGGTTGCATAGGCTACCCTGGATTATGTGCGGATAGATTTGTTGTTACTAATTTTGTTTTGTTGATGCGTTTCATAATTTGTTTAGTTTAGTTTCATTTTGTTTAATATCATTTTGGTTGTTATTTTCTAATGAATTCCAAATTTTCAGAACAATTTGAATTTGGATTGGTCGAAAAACGATCGAGTGATTCAAATTCTGTGTGAACAACAGAAAATGCATGCGCTCATAAAGTGCAAGAAGTGACAAACATAAATATTAAACAGTTCATAAAGTGTCCATATAATGTTGAAAGTGTCTTCAATAAAGTGATTCTGTGCAGAGAGTTGTACTGTAAACACCATCCAATGCACCTTCCACCGTGGGTATACAAATGTTTGCTTACCAGATGTCTAGACTCCACATTATAGGAGCCCAGTACCGCATATGTGTAAATATCAGGAGGGATCCATCCACAGGAACAGCATGCAAAACTGCTTGAAGGATATTCCCTGGTCCTTGGCGAGCTTTGTTTCCTCCTTTCTTGTGTGGATCCAATGTCCGCACATGACATTGGGTCCACACAAGAAAGGAGGAGACTGAGGAAACAGGAGCAGGAGCGCTTTCATTGAACGCTCCAGAAGTGTGCCGGGCTACGAGGAGAGCGGACATAATGGGGAAGTGCCATTCTACACCCGGGGAACACAGGCAGAAACATGGCGCATGTCAACAATGGCACGGAGAGGGACGTGGACAAGTGTTCTATCAAGTGAATACCAGCTGCAACATTTTTTCATGATTTTTCCTATTATCACAAAGTTTTTTTTCCATCTGCGCAATAATTACTTTCCTTTACACACAAATTCTGTGTGAAGAATAGCTGGTTGTTAAGGAGTGGAATGGGACCTTAGCAACTGAGGACTCATCAGCTGTCAGTGGGCTTCCCCACTGACAGCTGAAATGAAAACAAAAGAATGCCAACAATAAAATTTCTTTAAAAAACAGCGTGGGGCCCCCCCAAAATCCATACCAGGCCCTTATCCGGACATGCAGCCCAGTAGGCCAGGAAAAGGGGGAAGAAACGAGCGAACTGCCCCACCTTTCTTAACCATACTAGGCCACATGCCCTAAACATGGGGGGTGCTCTGCCCCCCACCACAAAGCACCTTGTCCCCATGTTGATGGGGACAAGGGTCTCTTCCCCACAACCCTAGGCAGTGGTTGTGGGGGTCTGCGGGCAGGGGGCTTATCAGAATCTGGAAGTCCCCTTTAAAAAGAGAGCTCCCATATCCTGCCCCCTCATGTGAATGAGTATGGAGAACATAGCACCCCTACCCATTCACCCAAAAAAATGTAAAAAGTGATCCGTCTCCCTCCCTCTGGTCGCAGCTTAATCCCGAATGGGGCGACCGGGGGTGGGCGTGGGCTGGGCCCGGGGGCTCCTGCTCCTCTATGCCTATACTATTTAAAATTTTGTCTACCCTTGTACCTGTCATCTGCTTGTAATGTCTTTGTTATTTGGAGTAAGGCCTACCCTTACCATTCGTGCCTTCTCATTGTTTGGTTGCTATTGTACTTTTGAAAACTCAATAAAAAATTTTCAAATAAAAAAAAAACAAAATGTAAAAAGTGAGTAATGACACAACACACGTTTTTGACAATTCCTTTATTAAAAAATAAAAAAAAATGTCCTCCGTGGACCCATTGTCAATCACAATGCCCGCCATACTGCCAGACCCAAAAAAAAGAAAAAGAAAAACCTCCGGTCTCGCCGAAGGCTCCCGTCGTCTGCTTGCTTTCGCCATCTAGAGAGGAATACAAAAGAGAGAGGGGCGCACCGACCTTGTGCAATACCATAAAAACATTTATTGAAAGATAAAATCCAGCATAAAATATACTCACAAACGGAGCAGTGTCAAAGGCACGTAAGTAGTATATAGTGACATCAATCTATCACCACCTCAGCTACGGAGGATCCAGATAGCATCATTCGCAAGGCTAACGCGTTTCCAGGGCGAACCCTCTTCCGCTTTCGCCATCTGACATTTCTTAAATTGCTAAGGGGGGGAGCCACCTAATGATGCCCACTTGTGATGTCATGGACCACGGCATGCTGGGTCAATAATGTTTCATTTGGACATGTCTACCCTGGATGAAACTCACCTATGATGACATATTAAGCTTGTTTCACATTTCGTAGCACATTTGTAGCACTGAATGTCCGTTCAGAAAGCACGCTGGATGCAGGAAAGGCCAGTAGCTCGATTGCATATTGAGCAAGTTCCAGCCAGTGGTCCATCCTCAAGACCCAGTAACTCAGTGGATGCTCAGTTGGAAAAGTCTCCAAGTCGGCTCTTGCCCCTAGATATTCCTGCACCATATAATGCAGCCGCTGACGATGGTTGCTTGAACCTATCAGCCCTGTGCGCTGAGCACTGAAGAATTTTTTAAAGGCATCAGTCAGCTGGCTACCTTCTCCACCGCTCTTCCTCTGACTGAAGGAGGCCTCAGAAACACCTTGTCCAGCACCAGGAAATGGTAACCTCCCAGGGTCTGGAAAGGCATTGCACAAACCTTTCTTCAAGGTATCCTGAAGCTGTTTCATCCTCTGCTCCCTCTGCAAAGGCGGGATGAGCTCTGCAACTTTACCCTTGTAACGTGGATCAAGAAGGGTTGCCAGCCAGAAATGATCCCTCTCCTCGATACAACAAACCATTGGGTCTTTTCACAGACTTTGCAGAATCAGGGAGGCCATGCAGCGTAAGTTTGAGGAGGCATGAGAGTCCTCTGGGTCACTGAGGATGACATTGTCAGGAACTACCTCCTCCCAGCTACGTACAACTCCTTGGGTTTCTGGGGACTGAAAACCATCCCTTGAAGACTGCTGTGTGTTATCCTCTACATCCATGCTGACACAATCCTCCTCCTCCTCCTCTTCTTCCTGTGTATTTGGCGGCCCTACAGGAATGCTATCTGCATAAAGGGGACCTTGAGAGGAAAGGAAGTCCTCCTCTTCCTCCCACTGTTCTGCCTCAAGTGCCCTGTCCTTGATTCCACGAAGCGTGTGCTCCAGCAGGAAGACTAGAGGGACAGTGTCACTGATGCATGCATTGTCGCTACTCACCATCCTTGTGGCCTCCTTAAATGGTGACAGGACAGTGCATGCATCCTTGATCAGTAACCACTGGCGTGGCGAAAAGAAGCCAAGCTCCCCTGAGCCTGTCCTGGTGCCATACTCACACAGGTACTCATTGATGGCCCTCTGCTGTGCGAGCAGCTGCTGCAGCATTGCCAATGTTGAGTTCCACCTGGTGGGCATGTCACAAATGAGGCGTTGGTGGGCAGGTTGATTTCCTGCTGAATGTCAGCCAGCCGAGCACTGGCATTATATGACCACCGGAAATGACCACAGACTTTTCTGGCCTGCCTCAGAATATCTGGTAAGCCTGGATACCTGGTCAAGAAATGCTGCATCACCAAATTCAGGACTTGTGCCCTGCATGGAACATGTGTCAAGTGTTCCTTTTGGAGGGCAGAGAGAAGGTTGGTGGCATTGTCACATACAGTCATTCCTGGCTCATGCTACCGTGGCGTCAACCACCTTTGAGCCTGGCCCCGCAGGACACTTCTGCAAAAGAGGCCACAGAGGAAGAATAAGAGGAGGGGGTGGAGGAAGCAGATGTGGCAGAATCACCACCCTTTTTTTGGAGGCATGGTGGCGGAACTAGCTGAAACACTGAACCCTGTCCTGCATCTTTCCCAGCTGCAGCAGAGTTACCCAGTGCGCCATGAAGGAAAGGTAACATCCCTGACCATGCCTGCTGGACCATGAGTCAGCAGTAATATGAACCTTGTTGCTCACCACCCTGTCCGAGGAGGCCAAAACATTGTCTTCCACATGACAGTAGAGAGCTGGAATGGCCTTATGTGAGAAGAAATTTATTTTAGGAACCTGCCACTATGGTACAGCACATTCCATAAATTCACAAAAGGGGGCAGAGTCTACCATCTGAAAAGGCAGCAATTGTAGTGCTAGCAATTTAGCCAAGCTAGCATTTAGACGCTGAGCATGTGGATGGCTGGGATGGTATTTATTTTTATGGTTCAGCAACTGGGGTAGGGAAATTTGCCTGCTGAAATCAACTGGTGGTGTACTGCTAGCAGATTGGCTGCAAGTACTTGTGGCATCCATTGCTATACATTCATTCCTCTCAGAGCAGGCTTTTGAGAGGACTGGAGGTATAGTAGGGGTTGAGGTCACAGATGAGGAGCAAGGAGAAGTCCGTCTTGTTTTATGATGTGGGTCTTTGAGGTGCTGTTGCCAAGGGCCTGCATGGCAGGTCGTCATATGTCTTGTGAAGCATGTGGTGCCCAAGTGGCTGTTGTTTTCTTGATCCGCTTCAGACAAAGATTGCAAACAGCAACGGTGCAATCTACTGCACAAGTGTTGAAAAAAATCCCACACAACTGAACTTTTGTAAGTCAGCGGGGAGTCAGCAGCACCCTGCATCTGTGGAGCTCTGCGGTGTGATGCAATAGGGTGGCTGCCCTTAAGCTGGCCCCTGGAGGACATCCTGCATCGTTGGAGTTGTGCCTCTTCCTCCTACTCATTTTCCTCCTCTCTTCTCTCAGGCATTCAAGTACACTCAGTGTCCTCATCATCCCCTTCCTTCCTTCATCACTGGAGCAAACTTGGCAGTATGCTGCAGCTGGGGGAACATGACTGCTAGTTTCTTGTCCTTCTGTGGCACCCACTCTCTCTAGGCTCACGTTACTCCCTTCCTCAACCTTGGAACCAACATCCGAGCCTTCAAATTGCTACATATCCTCCATCAGCATGTAACCGACACTATGGTCGAATAATTCTGGTGCCTCCTCCGTGCATGATGGTAAGGCTACGGAAGGAGTAACTGTGGACAAGGATCTGGTGGAATAGGCTGCTTTGGCAGCTGCGTTGGAAGACAAACTAGTATGAGCCTGGGTGACAGAGGATGAGGTCAACTTAGTTATCCACTCCACCAGCTTTTCTGCATGTCGTGGCTCAATAACACTGCCAACAGGAGAAAAAAAGGATAAGCGTGACCCGCCTGCAGAGGATGCACCATGTCCACCACCACCACTTTTCACTGTAGACACAGAGGCTGCTTGCCCTCTTTTAGTGGCCTGGGAGGATCTGCCTCTCCTTGGTGGCCTTCCGGACATGAAGGGGATGTTTTTGAACACCGCACTACACTGTATTATATACTGTACACCGCCGAATGAACTGTAGTCTACACTGAATGCAGAGTGTATATATATATATATATATATATATATATATATATTAATACACTGCCTGAAGTGCTTTATATATTGTACACCGCCGAATGCACCATATATATAGTCTACACTGAATGCAGAGTATATATATTAGGCTGTATATATATATTAATACACCACCTGAAGTGGGTTATATACTGTACACCACCGAATACACTGTATATATAGTCTACACTGAATGCAGCGTATATACAGTATCTCACAAAAGTGATTACACCCCTCACATTTTTGTAAATATTTTATTATATCTTTTCATGTGACAACACTGAAGAAATGACTCTTTGCTACAATCTAAAGTAGTGAGGGTACAGCTTGTATAACAGTGTAAATTTGCTGTCCACTCAAAATAACTTAACACACAGCCATTAATGTCTAAACCGCTGGCAACAAAAGTGAGTACACCCCTAAATGAAAATGTCCGAATTGGGCCCAAAGTGTCAATATTTTGTGTGGCCACCATTATTTTCCAGCACTACCTTAACCCTCTTGCGCATGGAATTCACCAGAGCTTCACAGGTTGCCACTGGAGTCCTCTTACACTCCTCCATGACGACATCACGGAGCTCGTGGATGTCAGAGACCTTGCACTCCTCCACCTTCCATTTGAGGATGCCTCACAGATGCTCAATAGGGTTTAAGTCTGGAGACATGCTTGGCCAGTCCATCACCTTTACCCTCAGCTTCTTTAGCAAGGCAGTGTTTGTCTTGGAGGTGTGTTTGTAGTCATTATCATGTTGGAATACTGCCCTGTGGCCCAGTCTCTGAAGGGAGGGAATCATGCTCTGCTTCAGTATGTCACAGTATATGTTGGTATTCATGGTTACCTTAATGAACTGTAGCTCCCCAGTGCTGGCAACACTCATGCAGCCCCAGACCATGACCCTCCCACCATTCTTGACTGTAGCCAAGACACACTTGTCTTTGTACTCCTCACCTGGTTTCCGCCACACACACTTGACACCATCTGAACCAAATACGTTTATCTTGGTCTCATGAGACCACAGGACATGGATCCAGTAATCCATGTCCATAGTCTGCTTGTCTTCAGCAAACTGTTTGTGGGCTTTCTTGTGCATCACCTTTAGAAGAGGTTTCGTTCTGGGATGACAGCCATGCAGATCAATTTGATGCAGTGTGCGGCGTATGGTCTGAGTACTGACAGGCTGACCCCCCACCCCTTCAACCTCTGCAGCAATGCTGACAGCACTCATACGTCTATATCCCAAAGACAAGCTCTGGATATGACGCTGAGCATGTTTACTCAACCTGTTCTGAGTGGAACCTGTACTGTTAAACCACTGTATGTTCTTGGCCACCGTGCTGCAGCTCAGTTTCAGGGTCTTGGCAATCCTCTTATAGCCTAAGCCATCTTTATAACTTCTATAGCTGGGAAGATACTGGAGAGTTTAATAAAAGACCACATAGATGAGTTCTTGTTGGATAAAAAGATTTTAAGCAACAGACAGCATGGATTCATGAAAGACAGAAATTGTCAAACAAACCTGATTTCATTTTATCAGGAGGTAAGTAAAACCTTAGACAGAGGGGTGGCTGTGGACGTGGTATACTTGGATTTTGCAAAAGCGTTTGATACCGTTCCCCACACCCGGCTAATGTGTAAGGTAAAGTCTACAGGCTTGGAAAGATCAATTTGTAAATGGATAGAAAACTGGCTAAAAGACCGAATTCAGAGAGTAGTGGTTAATGATTCTTATTCTGAATGGTCTAAGGTTATCAGTGGTGTACCCCAAGGGTCAGTGTTGGGACCCTTACTTTTCAATATATTTATAAATTATATCGGGTCTGGTCGGCAATTGACGGCGACAGAGTGGCTCTTTCCCGCAAAACGCCTTCATACGACGGCGGCTGTGGGATCGAGCATAGTGAGCGCGCTCACTGTGTTCGGGGAGGGCCAGGGAGCGGGTGCGACGGCTTCGATTGCCGCCGGCCACCCGCGATGCCCCCCCCGGAGTGAAAGAACGGAGGTCCGTGTAAGTAAGCACGGACCTCCGTTCTGTGAAGGGGGAAGGGCTGTGATCACAGCCTTCCTGTACATGGAGGCTGTGACCACTTCCCTTCCCCAGCTAGGGCAGTCCCCCCACAGTTAGAACACGCCCAGGGAACACTGTTAACCCTTAGAGCGCCCCCTGCAGGTTAACCCCTTCACTGCCAATGGCATTTACACAGTAATCAGTGCATTTTTATAGCACTGATCGCTGTATAAATGCCAATGGTCCCAAAAAAGTGTCAAAATGTTCCGACATGCCCGCTGAAATATCGCAGTACCGCTAAAAATCGCAGATCGCCGCCATTACTAGTAAAAAATAAAAAAAAATAAAAATCCCAAAAATGAATTCTCATCATCTGTAAACGCGACCACTTTTGCGCAAACCAATCAATAAACGCCGATTGCGATTTTTTTTATCACAAATATGAGGAAGAATATAAATCGGCCAAAACCGATGAAAAAAAATGTTTTTTTATATTTTTTTTGGATTTGTATTTTAGCAAAAAGTAAGAAACTTGGGTTTTTTTGCAAAATTGTCGCTCTTCTTTTGTTTATAGCGGCGATCAGAAACGACGCAGCGGTGATCAAATACCACCAAAAGAAAGCTCTATTTGTGGGAAAAAAAGGACGCAAATTTGGTTTAGGTACAACGCCGCACGACCGCGCAATTGTCAGTTAAAGCGACACAGCGCCGAATCGCAAAAAGGGCTCCGGTCCTAAAGCTGGAAATCCTTCCGGGGCTGAAGTGGTTAACAGACAATTGCGCGGTCATGCGACGTTGTACCCAAACAAAATTATTGTCCTTTTTTCCCACAAATAGAGCTTTCTTTTGGTGGTATTTGATCACCTTGCGTTATAAACAAAAAAAAAAGCGACAATTTTGAAAAAAAAATATTTTTTTTTCTTTTTGCTATAATACATATCCAAAAAAATATAAAAAAAAACAAATTTATTCATCTGTTTAGTCCGATATATATTCTACATATTTTTGGTAAAAAAAATCGCAATAGGCCTATATTGATTGGTTTGCGCAAAAGTTATCTCGTCTACAAACTATGGGATAGATTTAGGGACTTTAATTTATTTATAATTTTTTTACTAGCAATGGCGGCGATCTGCGATTTTTAGCGTGACTGCGACATTGCGGTGGACAAATCTGACCCTATGTGACACTTTTTGGGGACCAGTGACATTATTATATTGATCAGTGCTATAAAAATGCAGTGATCAATGTAAAAATGACACTGGCAGGGAAGGGGTTAACTCTAAGGGGCGGTCAAGGGGTTAACTGTGTTCCCTCACCATGTTCTAACTGTAGGGGGGATAGGCTGGCAGGGACATGGCAGAGATCACTGTTCCCCATTACTGGGAACAGTAGATCTCTGCTATGTTATCTGGCAGAACGGGGATTGCCTTGTTTACATAGGCAGATCCCCGTTCTGTCTGTGTAACAGGCGACCACGGGTCGCCGGTGGACATCGAGTCTGCCGGAACTGCGGGCACGCTCACACCCACAAACACTCGTGCACGAACCGCCTTACAGCTATGGTGATTCGCACAGGAGAGCCGACCTGCCGCCGTATAACAACGGCAGCTGGTCGGCAAGTGGTTAACTAATGGATTACAATTTAACTAAGACCCCTTTCACACTTGCGCGAGTTGTCCTGCGATTTGAGACTGCAAAGTCTCATGACAAGTCATTCCCCATTATTTCCAATGAGTACCATTCATATCTGTATGACTTTCAAGTCGTGCCGACTTCAAAGTAGTCCCTGCATTACTGTGGTCCAACTTTGATGCAACTTGAGGTCCATAGACTTCAATGTTAAACCCTCAAAATCTCATGCAAATTGCACCTGAATAATAGAGATGAGATTTCTGTACTACTTCTGTACGACTTTGTAATATGTTTTCATTGAGCCAAAGTTGCAACAAAGTCGGACCAAAGTCTTACTGATCCCAAATCGTATCAAAATTGCGTTAAAATCGCTGTAAAATCTCGGCAAAATCGCGGTAAAAAATCGTGGTAAAATCAGGTCGCACAAATGTGAAAGGGGCCTAAACCCATTCAATTTTAGTAAACCAAAAATGTACCGGAGATTTTAGTTGACTAAATGAAAACTGGAATTGATTTTCGTCATAGTTTTCGTCAATTGATTTAATTCTAATTTTATTTTCGTTTAGTTTTCATCACTGAAAACATGCATAGTACGAAAATATTTTTGTCGACAAAGTTAACATTGTTAATGATAAAAGTTGGAGGTTTTCTGAAAAGGGATACTGTTAGTGTATATCGTGGTATGTCAGGAATGTATTCATCAAGATTTGTAAAGTTACTAAAAGGTCTGCTTTAAAGATTAAATAAATATTAGGTATACATTTAATATTCTCTCCAAATAATATACAAATAATAAACTGGATTAGATCTGCCCAGAGATGTAATGGCAATCATCCCATAGTCCTTTCAGAATTATCAGATTTTTTCTTTTCTGGGGCTAAGCTACAGTGCCTTGCGAAAGTATTCGGCCCCTTTGAACTTTGCAACCTTTTGCCACATTTCAGGCTTCAAACATAAAGATATAGAACTGTAATTTTTTGTGAAGAATCAACAACAAGTGGGACACAATCATGAAGTGGAACGAAATTTATTGGATATTTCAAACTTTTTTAACAAATAAAAAACTGAAAAATTGGGTGTGCAAAATTATTCAGCCCCTTTACTTTCAGTGCAGCAAACTCTCTCCAGAAGTTCAGTGAGGATCTCTGAATGATCCAATGTTGACCTCAATGACTAATGGTGATAAATAGAATCCACCTGTGTGTGATCAAGTCTCCGTATAAATGCACCTGCACTGTGATAGTCTCAGAGGTCCGTTTAAAGTGCAGAGAGCATCATGAAGAACAAGGAACACACCAGGCAGGTCCGAGATACTGTTGTGGAGAAGTTTAAAGCCGGATTTGGATACAAAAAGATTTCCCAAGCTTTAAACATCCCAAGGAGCACTGTGAAAGCGATAATATTGAAATGGAAGGAGTATCAGACCACTGCAAATCTACCAAGACCTGGCCATCCCTCTAAACTTTCAGCTCATACAAGGAGAAGACTGATCAGAGATGCAGCCAAGAGGCCCATGATCACTCTGGATGAACTGCAGAGATCTACAGCTGAGGTGGGAGACTCTGTCCATAGGACAACAATCAGCCGTATACTGCACAAATCTGCCCTTTATGGAAGAGTGGCAAGAAGAAAGCCATTTCTTAAAGATATCCATAAAAAGTGTCGTTTAAAGTTTGCCACAAGCCACCAGGGAGACACACCAAACATGTGGAAAAAGGTGCTCTGGTCAGATGAAACCAAAATCGAACTTTTTGGCAACAATGCAAAACGTTATGTTTGGCATAAAAGCAACACAGCTCATCACCCTGAACACACCATCCCACTGTCAAACATGGTGGTGGCAGCATCATGGTTTGGGCCTGCTTTTCTTCAGCAGGGACAGGGAAGATGGTTAAAATTGATGGGGAGATGGATGGAGCCAAATACACGACCATTCTGGAAGGAAACCTGATGGAGTCTGCAAAAGACCTGAGACTGGGACGGAGATTTGTCTTCCAACAAGACAATGATCCAAAACATAAAGCAAAATCTACAATGGAATGGTTCACAAATAAACATATCCAGGTGTTAGAATGGCCAAGTCAAAGTCCAGACCTGAATCCAATCGAGAATCTGTGGAAAGAACTGAAAACTGCTGTTCACAAACGCTCTCCATCCATCCTCACTGAGCTCGAGCTGTTTTGCAAGGAGGAATGGGCAAAAATTTCAGTCTCTCAATGTGCAAAACTGATAGAGACTTCCCCAAGCGACTTACAGCTGTAATCGCAGCAAAAGGTGGCGCTACAAAGTATTAACTTAAGGGGGCTGAATAATTTTGCACGCCCAATTTTTCAGTTTTTTTGTCAAAAAAGTTTGAAATATCCAATAAATTTCTTTCCACTTCATGATTGTGTCCCACTTGTTGTTGATTCTTCACAAAAAAATACAGTTTTATATCTTTATGTTTGAAGCCTGAAGTGTGGCAAAAGGTCGCAAAGTTCAAGGGGGCCGAATACTTTCGCAAGGCACTGTACAAAGGTTATTTTTAATACCGACAACAGATATTGCATAAAAAATGTAAAATCTTGTATGAGGATGTGATTAATACCATTGTAATATCATGCTATGAATCAGACACATAAATATCACATTTAATATTCATTTAGCAAAAAAAAATATCATGGCCTTAAGAATGTGTTTGCTATCAAAGGTGTTTTCATAAACCCAGGGTCACAGACACTACTATTTCTGCAGCGCATGTACACAGTATATCAAAGGGTACAGTGTTATAAATAACATCAATTTGCTAATCCATAAGATAATTATGTCATAGACACCTGGGTTTGTGCAAGTGGTTCATAAAGCATTTCTAGTGTTATCTTGAAACCAGGTTCAACAATATTAACACTATGCAAACCGTAAGATGGGGCAAAAGAGAATTGTTGCTCTCATTCATCTATACTGATACAGTTTATAGTTATTGCATTCAAACTACAAACTGGGCTACCTTTAATGTGCCGTGAAATGCATTGTGCTGTTAAAACATGTTCCTGCAATTCGCTAGGTAACAAGAATCTACATTTATGGCTCCTACTGTGGAATATGTTTGAAGTGTAAAAATGATATTTCCATCCACTTGCTATATGTCATAAAAGAAATATGGAATCTGTCATTGTTTTTTGCCTCCTGGACAACATGCTCAATGAGACACTTTTAGGCCTCATACACATGGACGTTTCTTAACCACTTAAGGACCGGGAGGATTTCCAGCTTTAGGACCGGAGCCCTTTTTGCGATTTGGCACTGCGTCGCTTTAACTGAAAATTGCGCGGTCGTGCGACGTTGTACCCAAACAAAATTTGCGTCCTTTTTTTCCCACAAATAGAGCTTTCTTTTGGTGGTATTTGATCACCACTGCGTCATTTCTGATCGCCGCTATAAACAAAAGAAGAGCGACAATTTTGCAAAAAACCCCAAATTTACTACTTTTTGCTAAAATCCAAATCCAAAAAAAAAATATAAAAAAACATTTTTTTTCATCGGTTTTGGACGATTTATATTCTTCCTCATATTTGCGATAAAAAAAAATCGCAATCGCCATTTATTGATTGGTTTGCGCAAAAGTGGTCGCGTTTACAGATGATGAGAATTCATTTTTGGGGTTTTTATTTTTTTTTGTTATTTACTAGTAATGGCGGCGATCTGCGATTTTTAGCGGTACTGCGATATTGGGGCGGACATGTTGACACTTTTTTGGGACCATTGGCATTTATACAGCGATCGGTGCTAAAAAAACGCACTGATTACTGTGTAAATGCCATTGGCAGTGAAGGGGTTAACCTGCAGGGGGCGCTCTAAGGATTAACTGTGTTCCCTGGGCGTGTTCTAACTGTGGGGGGACTACCCTAACAGGAGAAGGGAAGTGATCACAGCCTTCATGTACAGGAAGGCTGTGATCACAGCCCTTCCCCCTCACACAGAACGGAGGTCCGTGTTTACTTACACGGACCTCCATTCTTTCACTCCGGGGGGGGGGGGGCATCGCGGGGGGCCGGCGGAGGTCGACTCCGCCGCACCCGCTCCCTGGCCCTCCCCGAACACAGTGAGCGCGCGGGCGCACCTCCGGCGGCACGCGCGCGCTCACTAGGCTCGATCTCGCGGCCACCATCATATGATGGCGATCCGCGTTATAGAGCCACCTTGCCGCCGTCAGATGCCAATCGGCGGTCGGCAAGTGGTTAAAATATAAACAAAACGTCGGGCCCGATGTCAAGGGAAAAAAATCTGCGTTTTTCGGCGTTATGCATTGGCGTTAGTGAGCGTCGGCGTCAATAGGCGTTTTTTAAAAAAAACATCCCTCTGCTATTTTTCAACCTAAAAACGTTGGCGTCAAAAAACGCCGGTTAACGCCGGTACAATATTAGTTGGCGTTTGTTGGCGTTTTGCGGCGTCGGCGTCAAAAAATGCCAAAACGTTACAGCCTCAGAATGCGCTGGCCGTGGGTTCTAGTTTCAGCTCACTAATGCCCACGCCATCTACAGCTCAAAAACGTTGGCGTTTTAATGGGGCCATTGACTAACATGGAGAGCTGCAAAAAACGCCAGAAAACGCCGGCGTCAAAAAATGTCCGTGTGTATGAGGCCTTAGACTTGCATATGTAGTCAGGTTAAAGCGGAGTTCCACCCAAAAGTGGAACTTCTGCTTTAAGTCCTCCTCCCCAGCTCCGGATGCTGAAACTGAGCATTTAAAAAACTGCGGTTGCAAAAATCCAA
>BLSH010069128.1:1130474-1145722 GCA_018402905.1 Glandirana rugosa | reverse complement strand
ACCCTCGGAAATTTATAACTACTCAGTACGGTCGTCCCCGTCAACCCACCTTCTATCTCTATGTCACAACTTCTCCGACAGCCACTGGGACTCCCCATGTGAGATCAGACCCCCCGTCACAGGACGGAACCCGGTACCGAGCCCATGACCTTCCTAGGACGATATTGTGTTTCCTCCTTTGGAAGGACCTCCGTGCCCTCGTTCTCTCCTGTCTCATTAATCACGTTATGACACCCCTGATTGTTTCCCCCTCTGTACATCGTACAAAGACTGAGACCCACGAAGATTTTTAAACAACACGGACCGACACGTCCTCACCCCCTAGGGAAAGCAGATTTCCCCCCTCACATATACTAATGTGCCACAAACAGGAAGTTAATATCACCAACCATTCCCATTTTATTAAGGTGTATCCATATAAATGGCCCACCCTGTATTTTGTTTTTCAACAAACCCCCACGTAGGAGCTGCAGACGAAAGGGATCCCCCACTCCTGCACAGCCAGGCACAACAAATTTTTAGAAGCACCCAGAGTCAGAAACATGCTACATGTCTCCCCCTTTGTTAGTCCCCACAGTATTGCACTAATTACTCTGTCCTCTCTTGCTCCCGTGCCTCCAGGAAGGTTTCCTCCTTTGTGTTATAGCAGGATCCTTCCAGTACCCGAGCCATGGCCCAAGGCAGGACACTGCCCCCCAGACTAGAGTGTACCCCTCAGGGTCACCGACAGCCTCTTCAACACTGTATCTCTATCTTCCACCCAACTGCCCCTGCTGGCATGACTCATCAATATTTAAAGGCTCCCAGTCTCCCATCCAGGCCCACTCCCAGGGATTGGTCAGGGACCTCCATATATGCTGAGAATCCCCTCCTAGTCTCTGCTCACTATCTTTCAGAACGATCTCCAGCACTCTGGAAAGAGGGGGAGGCATCTGAGAGCTGCTGAGATGAGTCATCCAGTCATGACTTCCAAAAAACCCTAACCCAATTAAGACTCACCAGCTTAAATGTGAGTCAGAGCACACACTAGAGGGTGCTACAAAGGTGTTTCAAAGTGTCTTTGAAAGGGAAGTACAGCCAAAGCTCATTTGGCTGTACTTCTCCTGTGGATCACAGGCGTGCAGTTCTTTCTGCACTCCTGTGATCCATTTTCCTTAAACTGTCAATAATTATTTCTGAATCTGTTGCAGCTATAGTAACGGAACCCTCCCCCCCCCAAGTTCCATGAGGGGTTTATTATATTTATATATCTGATTCTTTATGTACGTGCAGTGAATTTTTGCACCCATACTCCTGATGAGTGAACGTGATTCACAAATCGCGCGTAGAGTTATTTTATTCATGTGATGCCAAGATAGTTCGGCTTTTTATTCAGCATGTATTCAGTTGTATGCATACGTATACAGTAACTATGCATTATCGTCCTATATAATGTATATGTCCATGGTATATTTTTATTTTTATGTCAGCCCATTGTATATGGTTGCGCTTTTTTTTTTTTAAATTTATTATGCATTTCTATACCATGGAACTGTATTGGATATAATAAAGATTTTATTATTATATATACAGTATCTCACAAAAGTGAGTACACCCCTCACATTTTTTAAACTATTTTATTATATCTTTTCATGTGACAACACTGAAGAAATGACACTTTGCTACAATGTAAAGTAGTGAGTGTACAGCTTGTATAACAGTGTCTATTTGCTGTCCCCTCAAAATAACTCAACACACAATCATTAATGTCTAAACCACTGGCAACAAAAGCGAGTACACCCCTAAGTGAAAATGCCCAAATTGGGCCAAAAGTGTCAATATTTTTTGTGGCCATCATTATTTTCTAGCACTGCCTTAACCCTCTTGGGCATGACGTTCACCAGAGCTTCATAGGTTGCCACTGGAGTTCCCTCCCACTCCTCCATGATGATATCACGGAGCTGGTGGATGTTAGAGACCTTGCGCTCCTCCACCTTCCGTTTGAGGTTGCCCCACAGATGCTCAATAGGGTTTAGGTCTGGAGACATGCTTGGCCAGTCCATCGCCTTTATCCTCAGCTTCTTTAGCAAGGCAGTGGTCGTCTTGAAGATGTGTTTGGGGTCGTTATAATGTTGGAATACTGCCCTGCGGCCCAGTCTCCGAAGGGAGGGGATCATGCTCTGCTTCAGTATGTCACAGTAAATGTTGCCATTCATGGTTCCCTCAATGAACTGTAGCTCCCCAGTGCTGGCAGTACTCATGCAGCCCCAGACCATGACACTCCCACCACCATGCATGACTGTAGGCAAGACACACTTGTGTTTGTACTTCTCAGCTGGTTGCCGCCACACACGCTTGACACCATCTAAACCAAATAAGTTTATCTTGGTCTCATCAGACCATAGGATATGGTTCCAGTAAACAAAATATTTACAAAAATGTGAGGGGTGTACTCACTTTTGTGAGATACTATATATATACAGTATCTCACAAAAGTGGATATTTGTCTGACCTACACGTGCCTCTTTGATTTAATTGTAAGCAGGATGACTGAATGATCATAATCAATGTCAAACCGACCAAAACAATCAATTTCAGTGGGGGTTGAATAATTTTGAACACAACTGTACATGTGGGTTAGGCCCCGCCTCTACTACCCTATAGGACTCCTCTCCCATAAATCTTTGCTCTGAGCAGCATGCCGTGTTCCGTAACTAGCCTACTCATAGACATCTGGGAGGGACTCCTGCTGCCATGGAGTCCATCAGGAAAGGAAAATTACGGTAAGTATTTGACAATAAATTTTCCGTTTTCCTGACAGACTCCATGGCAGCATACGTGTGGGAAATAACTTGCCAGACACACCCGGGTGGGCAACAAATGCTGAACAGAGATTTAATTAACACCATCCATTTGATAGTACATTTAAACCAAAATTAACAGAAGACAATGCTGCAGGCTCCATGCAGTAATGTGACATAAACGTGTGAATAGACGACCAGGACGCTGCCCTGCAGATCACATCGAGCGCGACATGGCGGCCAGCCATGAGGTCGAAACACTCATAGTTGAATGCGCCGTCACAGCCTGTGGAGGCACCAATCCTCTTGCTCTATAGGCCCACTGAATTTCTTGAACGATCCAAGTGGAAATGGATCTGACGGAGGCCCGAAGCCCCTTTTTCTTCCCATTAAACAACACAAAGAGATAGTCTGACTGGCGAAAGGGAGCAGTGGTTTCCAGATATAGTTTTATGGTGGCTCCTACATCAAGAGGATGTAAGTCTTGGCCCTCCGGAGTTTTGAAGGAGGGTAGGACGATTTCTTGGTTCTCGTGAAAGACTGAGGATACCTTGGGATTGGCTCCCAGCACCGGAATCAGGACCACCCTATCTGGGAAGAAGGTCAAAAAGTGCTCTCTAGCCCCCAGGACTTGAATTTCTGAAACCCTCTTTGCAGATGTGATAGCTACTAGGAAGGCTGTCTTCAACACCAATTCCTTAACTGAGAGCAGGTTCCCTGCTCCCCCCTGGAGAAAGTCCAGAACCAAAGGTAGATCCCATTTAGGAAACCATGGTCTTCTCTGTGGTCTGAGCCTGATTGCCTCTTTAAAAAACTGCTGGACTAGGGCGTGTTTGGCCCAGGAAACCCCCGCAAATGCCGAGATAGCTGAAACCTGAACCCGGAGGGAGCTCACAGACAGGGACAGGTCCAACCCAGACTGAAGGAAACTCAGCACATCGTGAACTGCTGGAGATTCACACCGATTAGTCCTGGATGCCATGTGGCCCCCCAAACTTAGACCATATTCGTTCGTAGACCTTATTGGTACTCCTTCTCCTCGCATTCAGAAGCGTGGGAATCGCTTCCACCGGGCATCCTAGAGCCTCCAACCTCCCCCTCTCAAGAACCAGGCCCTCAGTTGCAAACGGCTCGGGCATGGGTGCAGGATCGCCCCTTGGGACAACAGATCTGGCCTGAGAGGGAGGGGAACTGGATTCCGGAAACTGTGAAGAAGTAAGAGGGGAAACCAGGGCCTGTTGGGCCAATACGGAATTACTGCCACTATTTCCACCCTCTCCCGCCTGAGCCTCCTCAGGAACTGGAGCACGACTGGCACTGGAGGAAAGGCGTAAGCCCTGCGGAAATTCCACCGAAGGCCTGGGGATCCTGAAATCTTGCGAAATACCTTGCCAGTTTCTTGTTGTAAGGGGAGGCAAAGAGATCGACTTCCTGAGAGACCCTCCAACGGAACACATCCCCGTGGAGGGACCACTCATTGTTGTCCAGACGGACCCGCGAGAGGAAGTCCGCCTGGGCATTCTGGACTCCAGACAGATATGTTGCAGAGAGATTGGCCAAGTTCTTCTGAGCCCAGGCCATAATTGGTCTTATCTCCTGCAGAAGAGACAGACTCCATGTGCCCCCTTGCTTCCTTATATAGGCCACTGCCGTCGTCTTGTCCAAGCGGAGGAGGACCAATGAACCCGATGTCAGGTGGTGGAAGGCCAGGAGTTCCTGGAAAGCCGCCCTCAACTCCAGAACGTTCGAGACTATCCCCCGAGAGGGAAAGTCCCACACACCCTGTGCCACTTCTGACAGGCAGTGTGCTCCCCAGCCCCTGCTGCTGGCATCTGAAGTTATTGTGACCCACGCAACAGGGCGGATGGAGTGACAGTTGGTCAGGTTCTTCCGCTGAAGCCACCACGGGAGAGAGCATCTCATGGTAGGAGTGATGCGATTGCGCTGACCCTTGTCGCCCGAGTACCATTGCTGCAGGAAGCCGCTCTGAAAAGCTTGCATGCTCCATTGAGCCCACCTTACCATGGGGATTGTGGCCACCATGGTTCCGATGATCTTTAGGCATTGGAGGGCACTGAGGTGGGAGGAGGAGAGGGCTGGGCGGATCCGCTCGCGGACATAATCTTCTCTTCCGGCAGGGAGATGGTGCCCCTCACCGTGTCGAAGAGAGCCCCAAGGAAGACCAGGGACCGTGACGGTTCCAGCTGACTTTTCTCCATGTTCAGAATCCAGCCATAGGTCTGAAGAGTGATTATGACTAACCCTCTGTGCTCTACTAACTGGGACCTGTCCTGTGCCAGTAAGATGAGGTCGTCCAGATAGTGATGCCGACGAACCCCCTTGGTCCTCAGCAGGGCCACCACGGCCAGTAGCACCTTCGAGAATACCCTTGGTGAGGTCGTCAACCCGAAGGGGAGGCAGGTGAATTGTAAATGACACCGTCCTATGGCGAACCGCAGGAACTTTTGAAAGTCCTCTCGTACTGGCACATGGAAATATGCATCTCTTAAATCTATGGAGATCAGCCAATCCCCACGCTGGACTGCTTGCTGTATTGTGGCAAGCGACTCCATCTTGAATCTTTCCTTCATGATGAAGAGGTTTAGGAAGGTCAAATCTATAACTGGCCTCCAGGTGCCATCTTTCTTTTTCACCAAAAAGAGGGGAGAGTAAATTCCCTGGCTTCGATCTGCTTCGGGGACGGGAATGACAGCACCCTTTTCCAATAAAGAATCTACGTAATACAGTAGGATCTGTCTTTTTTCCTTGTTTGCAGAGAGAGTAGTAGGGATGAATCTGCTTCTGGGCAGCCTGCTGAAGGACCAGGCATGGCCCACCGAAACCGTCTTGACGACCCAGAAGTCCTGTATCGAGACCGCCCAGACCTGCTGAAAGTGGAGAAGACAAGCTCCCACCCGGCACTTTGCCGCTTCCCTCTCTCCCAAAGCCGCGCCTTTCGCCGCCTTCTTACCGGCAGCTTGCCTTGACCTCCAGGGCCTAGAGAACTCTCGGCCTGGCTTGTAGGCACGTGCCTCCCTGGCACGATCTTGATATTGCCTCTTCGCAAAGCCCCTTCTCTGGCCGTGCCCTCGCCGATCCTGGGGAAGTAATCCCGACTTACCCCCAGTGGCCCGGGTTATGGCAGAATCCAATTTATTGCCAAAGAGCGAAGCCCCATCAATCGGGATACAGCACCAATTCTGTTTAGACGCCGGATCCACCAGCCATGGGCGAAGCCACAGAGTACGCCTGGCGGTTACAGCGAGAAGCATCACCCGAGCCACCAGGCGAATAATATCAATCGACGCCTCACCCAGGAAGGCGGACGCCAGTCTCAGCTCCTGGAGTGGTGAGCCATTGGCCAGTTCTTCCGAGACATTCCTGAGCGACTCATCCACTCTGTCGGTCCACAGCTCCATGGCCTTGAAAATTGTCGCTAAGGCCAGGGCCGGCTTACAGGCCATGCCCGCCGAAAGGTATGCCCGCTTCAAATCAGCATCAATTCTTCTGTCTAGGGCATCTCTGAAAGAAACTGAATCCTCCAGAGGAAGGGTGACGTGCCTAGCCAATCTTAATATGGCTGCATCGATCAGAGGTGCCGACTCCAAGTTCCTCACCTCTTCCTCCCTAAAGAGATACATCTTTTGTACTTTACACAACATGGAGTTCTTCCTTTCCACTTTACCCCACTCCTCGGAGATTACCTCCCACAATTCTGCCAAGAAGGGAAAGCTGACATGCTCTTTCTTCAGCTGTCTGAAGTACCTCCTTTGCTTGGAGGGGGCCGCCACTGGCTCTTCCCACTTTAAAGCATCTTTCACTGCTGTGACTAAGGGGGCTACCAGGGCGAAGTCAAACCCACCATAGGGCTCTTCCGACTCCGGGCCGCTGTCTGATGGTACGGAAAAGTGGCTCGGCTGTGAAGAACCCCACGTCTCCGGAGTCGGCGTTTGCTTCTCTGGGGAGTAAGAAGGCCCCGCGGATGAATCGTGGGATTGGCCGGTTTCCAACTCCTTTAGAGATTCTCTAACGGCCTTTTTAACCAAAGTTTTCAACTGGTCCGACCCCCCTCTTTCACCTACTGCTTTAGTGTAGCAGGGGTCGCAGAGGGACTTGCCCAACGGCACTTGGCATCTGCACCCCCAACATGCATTCTCCGATGGACGGTCCGGGCGTGCCTTGGAGGGGTGCGCCGAGTCTCTCTCATGGCGCTTTGCACTGGAGGATGAGCCATGGCATTTAGCGCCAGAGGATGAGTGCCGGTCATGGGATTTAGAAGACAAACTCTTTCTTTGTGAGCCGTGATGCCGATCGGACCTGGATGAGCTGTAAGAAGAAAGAAAAGAAAAAAGAAATCATCAGAGCAGAGACTCCCAGAGACTCCTAGCCCCCACTCCCCCTCCCTCAGCAGGACCCCCAAGTACCTGCTGCGAGAGGGCTGGCCACAGGCAGGCGGTGACACATCCTTGGAACCGGGCATTTCCATGGTGCTGTACCTTTAAGAGGAACAGGGCATCAGACCATGAACAACATATGCCCCCCTCAAGAACACCCATCCCTACCTCCTATCCGAAGGTTTAGGGCGTGGGGATGCTGCCGCTAAGACCCGCAAGACGTTCCCAACGTCTGCAGGCTCTTAGCACTTTTAAAAAGGGCGCCATTAGCGCCGCCTCGCCAGTGCGCATGCGCGGCACCGCCGCTGGACTGCGCATGCGCGAAACCAAGCCTCACACCCGGGTAGCCGTGCGCCTGCGCAAAACAGCCGCGAATCATACCCGGAAGCAGGCAGCGGCTGGAACGCACAGGGAACCAGCCGCTCAGCCTGTAGTCCGATGGGGGCCGCACCGGAACACTGCATACACAGAGGGCACAGGTAACACACAAAAATAACATATGTACTGCCATGATAATAGAGGGAAACAAAAAGAAACGATCTCACCGATCCAGCGCTTGAACTCCAGGCAGGCCAAGGACAATAATAACACCCATGCCGGTCTTCTTCTTGGGGTAAGAGGGCCACCCGCTAATAGCAGGGCTATTCGGCCAGAACTGCATTTCTCACCAATGGTGAATCAGCATGTGTCACCGTACCACCCCCTCCATGCCCTGCTAATAGCTAGGGTTTATAGGAGACTAGCGACCCTCTCTCCATGGTAGCCTCTTGGCCGCTTGTTTGAGGCAGGAGCTCATTCAGGTAGCAGGAACCTCACAAGGTCCCGGGAGGAGGACAAAAAAGGAACACGGCATGCTGCTCAGAGCAAAGATTTATGGGAGAGGAGTCCAATAGGGTAGTAGAGGCAGGGCTTAACCCACACGTATGCTGTCATGGAGTCTGTCAGGAAAAAAACACTTTCATGAATTAAAAAAAAAAATAAAATACAATATTTTCCCCAATTTTTTTGTATAATGTGAGAGATGATACACCAAGTAAATAGTTACCTAACGTGATGCTTGATGCTTTAAAATTGCGCACACTCACGGAATGGCACCAAACTTCGGTATTTAAAACATTTTTTACAGTTTCAGTTTAGAACAACAGAGGAGTTCTAGTGCTAGAAAATTTGCTGTCACTCTAACGACCGCAGCGATACCTCACATGTGAAGTTTAAAGCTGGTTACATATATGGAGGCAACCTACGTATGCATTCACTTCTACGTGCGAGCAGGAGGGGACAGGGGTGCTTTAAAAAAATGTTATTTATTGTTTATTTTATTTTGATTTATTTATTTTTACAGTTTCCCTTCATTTTTTTTATCACTTTTATTCATATTACAAGGAATGCAAACATCCCTGGTTGGAGCCCAGGCTGATGCTGTCATGCACCTTCTTACTGGGTTTTGCAGAAATGTGCGATATCCAGGACTTTTCCATTTTAAAGTGATTGTAAAGTTGTTGTTTTTTAAAAAAACAAACATGTTATATTTACCTGCTCTATGCAATGGAACTGCACACAGCGGCCCCGATCCTCCTCTTCTGGGGTACCCTGACGGTGCTCCTGGCTCCTCCTCTTCTAGGTGTGCCACTAAAGAAAACAGCTTCCTATGATTGCAAACCTGCGGACTTGATCCCGAACTACGCTGCCTGTGTCCACAGACCTGCATCCCCCTCATTTGTCACAGTAAAGCCAGTGAGAGCAAAAAGAGCCGCTACAGATGGGTACAAGCGCCGAGTGAGGACGCAGGTAAGTATGGAGGGGAGGGTAGTATTGAGGGGGTGACATTGGAATGCATTAAGGTAAAAATGTTTAGGCTTTAGAACCACTTTAAGTTTTGACCATAGATATATATTATTGTACCTAAAAACAGTTGCATATACCTATTGAAACATGCCATATAGGCAGGTAGGGAAGTATCACATGTGTCCAAATCCAGAGTTTTAAGATATTTCGTTTGGTTGCATAGGTTGATTTGGATGGTGGGGTAGCATGTGGAAAGTAAGTAAATGTTGCTGACGAGGCCTCCTGTAAATGAGTATAGGTAACATACAGTTTTGCCAAAAATATGTGAACAGTACAATTTCTTAAAACTACACTGATTTTAGAATGCATTTAGAGTACTTATGAATGACACAATTGCAAACCTAAATTAAAAAGTATATGACTATATGGATTCTTCAAGCTTAAAGCTGTGTAACATACTATTACATTCTTTCCACAGAATAGTGTTGTAAGTTATAAGGTACAATATATATAGATACAAGATTTAAAAAAAAAATAGATAAGCTTCAATCACTTTCGTCTAAATAAAGAGCCTGGTGACACTTCAAAAAAAGTAAATTTATTTAACATGACCTTCCCTGGGAACATTAATGCAACTATAAAGTTTGCAAGGTATTTCATAATAAACAGAGGCAGGCTACAATACTTTCATCCAGAATCCATTGCTACCCTTCATTATTATGTAAGTTGTCATAATTTGAGAGCTCTTTTTTTTCTTAAAACAAAGCAAGCATCTATTCTGAAGAATAGATTTCCATAATTTTGTGGCTGCATATTATTATAAGGCTAAATTGTTAAGAACACCACCCTGGGGAGTAAGCCCCATTGCCGTCATCCCTTAGTGTACAATTTGTTAACTGGGATCCCCCCACGTGGGATTGGGATTTTTACAGGCAAACTGAATCATAAATCATAGTATATAAAATTATAAAGATTTAATGATATGCATTAAAATAGTGCAATTACTGCAATACAGTTGATATAAAACAGTATATAGGTACACATATTTTATACAGATACATGTGATAATTGTTGTTTGTGGACACTCCGTGGCCCGGCGCGTTTCAGGATATTCCCTTCTTCAGGGGCCGTAATTAGGAGAATCACAATTCTATAATACAATATGACAGAATATATATGCTTAGATCATATTCAAAAACATCAACAGTTCTTTGCAAGGAACCTCTACAGAAATTTCTTATGTGAACTGGACACATTGAAAACAATAAGTGTCCTGCGAATTGGATGCGGTGAAAGCATCCAATTCGCATAGGTGTGAACCCAGCCTAAATCCAAAATCTATTGGACTACTTGAGATGATTGAATCACTTGTAAAAACTCCTTAGGATACAGTTAGCATTGTAAATAAATATTTGTCATAGCTGAACCCGTTGCTCTGGGAAACTGACAGGCTACTGCGACACCTTTCCTACTTATTCATTCTCAGACATAAAATTCCTTTTCCTATGTGGTAATACAGACTGGGGAAGAATACTCTTTTCTTGAATAAATCAATAAGGCTGCATTTTACAATACTTACATTTTACAATACTTACCGGACGTGATGTAGCGGTGTACCACAAGCCCCGCCTGGGGCTTGTGGTATGCCGTTAGGTCACTTCCGGTTTCGGGTACATCGTCTGTGGAGCGCAAACCAGCCACTTGGTTGGGTAATGAGGGAATATGTCTGTTTGGATCAATGGGTCAGTTTAAGCAGCAGTGCTTTTCTGTGTGTTAGTAGAGCTAAGGGACGATTGGTGGATTGAGGCTGGTGTCATTGCACCCCAAAAATGTGGTTGGGGAAATTGACTTTAAGGTGGTCCATTTTAACTTCTCACCATTGGATATTTTGTTTTTTTTTTACTTTGAAGGTCTACCCCAACAGAAACCCAACACCTTCTGGCTAATACACCACATGTTTTATCCCAGGGGTGGGTCGATTAGAATAAACACTGACAGACGGTGTTATGTGTAATATACATCCCTTGATATGGCAGTGCTTTGGGCCTTGTGTGGGAACAGGGAGCCATGTTGACGCAAACACATATTGACTCTGCTTTGGGTTGCTGCATGGACATACTGACAGGCTCTCTCCTGAATTGGATAACAGGGGCAGGGTTCCTTTTACCAATCACTTCCTTACCAGCGGGTCCTCCCTTTCTTGTGCATTGTTCGCAGCTTTTGGTTTCCTGCACTGGGGGGGGGGAGTGTCTGGTATTTTTCAGCCATACACTACTTGGCAGATTTCTTTTGTACAGGCCCTGCCCCTTCTAATTGTAGTAGGGTGCTGTTGTCTAGTTCATGACAAGACAGGGTGCCTTCCTCAGGGCTTAGCCTCTTGGGGATTCTCTCGGCTACTTTGGCAATGGAGAGTAAGTTTACGGATGACACGCTGGGGATTTTGACTGCTGAGGTGGTGTTGTAGCGGCAGCAAAGTACAATTGCATTTGCGGCAGTTGCTCTTGAAAAATCTCTTTAGCCTTCCGTGTTATGCCTATGGACAGGCTATTCACTCATCGTTTGGCAGCAGCTATTGATGGCGCTCGGGTGTCTGGTCATTGTATTCTGCTTTCCCGGGATAGTTAGGCATATTTTGGTCTGGGGAATCCTTTCTTGAACCCTGCAATAGTAGGTGGTGTGGCTGGATGCCATGTTTAACTTGGGGTTTTGTGGGTTGGTACGGAGCGGCCCTGTGTAGCGCGGCTCATTGGCCGCCAGCATGGTGGGTGGCTGTGTTTACTGGAAAATCTGTGCGTTATGTTAAGTTTAATATGGTTCTTTGTTGACCTATGGGTATTTTCATTTCACAATCAAAGGTTTGTTTTCACGGTGACCATTTGGGGTGGTTATGACACTAAACGACGTGTCGTGTGGTGGTATTTGGCAGCCCAGTTACTTAACACTTGGTTTGGTCTTGTTGGTGTTTGAATTATTTAGTTTATGCGGTCAGGTTTCGCTTGCTGACTCCGTGAATGGTGTAATTGAGAATTCATTTGTATGTACGGGTTGTGTAGGATTGCGGTACCTGGTCTGCTGATCTTATCTTCGGTAGATGGCTACGCGGTCGTTACGGCTCCCAGTATTTGGTATGTTGGTATCTGCGATTGGTTGTCTCCGAGTCGGTGCTGTGGTGGCTGGAGGCCTAATTAAGATGGACGCAGGTACTTTCTTCTTTGATGCCTACCAGGACCTTGAGGCTCCAGTAAAATTGGGTTAAACGTGTTATTTACCTCTTATGTATACAGTTTGTTAATAAAAGGCTACTATGGCCATTTAACTCCAGCTTGTGGTCATGTGATTATTTATAAGGGATGATGGGAGTGATGGTCTGAGCAGAATGGAGACAAATCATCTTTAATACCCTAGTCAAGCGTTTTAAATTCTGAAGCACCAAGTCACCTTTGATTCTGTCACTATATCACTACAGTTTTTCAAGGACTTTGTTTATATTGGAATTGAACTTTGCAATATAGGATTATTGTTTGTACATATAGCTTTATACACTTTGCTTTTCCCTTACAGGATTGTTTCACAGCAGTCAACCATTTTGGTCTTGGTTAAGGACTGCTTTTCATTCATAAATTAATTTGTATGCACTTTATGTGATGTATCTATTCAGTTTGCACTATTAAGCACTTAACACTTTGACATTCAGTTTGCACTACTTAGCACTTAGCACTTTGATATAATTTATAATTTGTATCTCATGAGTAATTAGGTGTATCACCTAAACTTGAGTTCTATAAGTATCTACTACCTAATACAGAGACAGCACAAATTCCCTCATTTAACTCCCATTACTCATACCCCACCTAGTGGTGGTTTCCGAGGAGGCAGCAGTCTCAATTACTCTCACCAGTAATAACAATTTATATATCCTAAGCGCGGAAATTAACATAGTTTTATCCTCTATTTTCTTTATATTTGCAAAAAACAAACAGAACTATGAAAAAGTTAGGCCTTTAGAAAACTCATAATAGTGCCTGTAGAGTCTGTGGTCATGTAGGAATATATAGATGTAGCGCCCCCATAGAGATAGGTGCTTTTTTGAGATAGAGTTTGCAGGAGAGGCAAATTTATTCAGGCCTGACTGTTTGCAGGCCTGGTTGTTTTGGTTCTGGGCTGGGGGAGGACTGGGTGGATCTCAGATGGTGACATCAGAACCTCCCACTTCTTTCCAGAAGGTGCTAGTATTTTCTGGAAAGAGAGATGGGAGGGGAGGTGTAGCCATCTGGGGTGTTCTAAGGAGCCCTGACCAATCCCCAATCTGGATTGACAGGGGGCAGGCCTCCATAAATACCCAGGGTCAGCCCAGTCTGGGAGGAGAGTGTCAGGTGGAAGAGGGGAGATGTAGCTGAGGTTGCGGAGGCCTCACCTGGGAGTCCCCAGTCTGGGGGGTGACCTTGAGACCTGGTGGCTTGGGTGCAGCCAGAAGCAGAGTTGGATCCTGGAGTGGCACAAGGGAGCAGTAGAGCAACAGAGAGGCTACTGAAAGATTCCTTAAAGGATCCACTGGTGAATGACAGACCCTGGGAACTGGACAGAAAGGCTGGAGCAGGCTGAGGGGAGACAGTGGACAGTCTGTGGAAGTTGGAAGAGCCAGTCAAGGGAAGGAGTGTCACTGGATAGTGAGGTAGGCTGGAGTGGCCTGGAAGAGGATCGGTTGGGAGTAGTAATCCATCAAGACCTGGCTAGCACAATTGTACTTAGCTACACCTTGAGGGTCCGTGGACTTACAACCCGAGGGCCCGTGGCCCTTGCCTGTAACGGGCGGTCTGGAGGTCCTGCTGACACAGTGCAGGCCTCCCCATGTGCTAGCTAGGATGGAGGAAGAGGCAATGGAGGCTTGATAAATTTCCTTTCAGGCCTAACTGTGAAGAAACAAGTGTTGTGCAGGAGAGAAGTAAAAGGAGTGCAACAATCAACAAGTGTCAGTGCTGGAGGAAGAAGGAGAATGTATATGGAGCTGTATACAGTTTGGTCTCATATTCTTTGTTTCTTTGGGCATCCCACAGTCATGCCTTTCCCTATCCAAGTTTATCCCCTCAATAAAATAACAAAGGAAAGTACTGGCCTGTTCCATGACTTCAGATGCATGGAAAGTTGTGTGATTGAAGGCAAAGTGACAGGTGAACCATATTTAACATGCCACCCCTAAGGAGCCCATTGGCTACATTCGGGGGCTCATCCGGGATTCACCTGTAAAGATGCCAGTCATTGCCCCTAGCAACCACAAGAGAACTGAGCTAGGGAACCATAATAATTTATTGTCTATGTCTTACGCATGCACTTGAAAATGTGTGTAACCAATCGCGTTTTAAACGCTGCTAGACAGGTGAATTTGATTGGTCGCAGGCTGGTCGGTAAGTTGAGCTTGGAAATCTTTGGTTTTGTTTGAAGTGTCTACCCTTCCAGAGCTCCTTGCTGTGGAGGCCAGTTATAGGTGGGAGCAGTGACATTTCTTTGTATTGTTGACTCTTCAGGTGACACACTGGCACCCTAGCCGCCATTGTGCAATGTGCTTGGTTTCTAGTCTGTCCCTGTACCTTTAAGAAGGGTTGGACTCCTCCAGTCACCTGCCCCTCATCTATCCAATAAATTGCATGTGCTTCCATTGTGAAGACCGTGTCTGTGGGGCGTAGGTACCCCATAAGTCCATAGGTGGTGGGGAGAGGGGAGAAGTGAAGAAGACACTCTCACAGCTCACTCCCAGCATTCATTCCACATAAGCACCACTTCCGTCACTTCAAAGCACAACGCTGGCCTGGCTGTAGAGACTGCCTCACATGCCAAACATTACTTCCTGGAAATTCCCACAGTGAAGATGGCTGCAGGCAGTAACAGGCAATAGCTGAGCTCAACAGCATAAACTCCACCGGCCTTCAGTACATCACTTCCGCCCTTCCTGGATGGCCCCTCCCACATCACGTGCATGATGACGCACCGCTGACGCATTTCATTGGCTAATCGCCAATTTCTTCAGAGCTAAGGAGGAGTTGGAGACCTGGGCTATTTATTCAGTTACACATTGGGTGTCATTATCTCAAATGGCCACTAGATGTCAGCACCTGAAACTACGGATACTGGAAGCCTGTGCTAGCATTTCTCCTGCGGTGTTGCTATCAGTGTGTGAAGAGTGGGAGAAGAGGGTTGCATTGACAATCCAACACAATGGGGCAGCACATTGAACACATTTTATAAGTGGTCCGAAACTTGTAAATAACTCATGAAAGAATAAAGTTACATTAAA
>BLSH010069128.1:1113350-1130464 GCA_018402905.1 Glandirana rugosa | reverse complement strand
ACACCTTACTTACGACCCTCACTCGACACTCTCACGAAGACACTCTCACAGCTCACTCCCAGCATTCATTCCACATAAGCACCACTTCCGTCACTTCAAAGCATAACGCTGGCCTGGCTGTAGAGACTGCCTCACATGCCAAACATTACTTCCTGGAAATTCCCACAGTGAAGATGGCTGCAGGCAGTAACAGGCAATAGCTGAGCTCAACAGCATAAACTCCACCGGCCTTCAGTACATCACTTCCGCCCTTCCTGGATGGCCCCTCCCACATCACGTGCATGATGACGCACCGCTGACGCATTTCATTGGCTAATCGCCAATTTCTTCAGAGCTAAGGAGGAGTTGGAGACCTGGGCTATTTATTCAGTTACACATTGGGTGTCATTATCTCAAATGGCCACTAGATGTCAGCACCTGAAACTACGGATACTGGAAGCCTGTGCTAGCATTTCTCCTGCGGTGTTGCTATCAGTGTGTGAAGAGTGGGAGAAGAGGGTTGCATTGACAATCCAACACAATGGGGCAGCACATTGAACACATTTTATAAGTGGTCCGAAACTTGTAAATAACTCATGAAAGAATAAAGTTACATTAAAACCAAGCACACCATTGCTTTTCTTGTGAAATTCCCAATGAGTTTGATGTGTCACATGACCCTCTTCCTATTGAAAAAACAAAAGTTGGATTCGAAATGGCCGACTTCAAAATGGCCGCCATGGTCACCACCCATCTTGAAAAGTTTCCCCCCTCACATATACTAATGTGCCACAAACAGGAAGTTAATATCACCAACCATTCCCATTTTATTAAGGTGTATCCATATAAATAGCCCACCCTGTATATAAAGATGGCCTAGGCTATAAGAAGATTGCCAAGACCCTGAAAATGAGCTGCAGCATGGTGGCCAAGACCATACAGTGGTTTAACAGGACAAGTTCCACTCAGAACATGCCTCGCCATGGTTGACCAAAGTCTTTGGGAAATAGACGTATGAGTGCTGCCAGCTCTGCTGCAAAGGTTGAAGGGGTGGGGGGTCAGCCTGTCTGTGCTCAGACCATACGCCACACACTGAAGCAAATTAGTCTGCATGGCTGTCCACCCAGAAGGAAGACGCTTCTAAAGATGATGCACAAGAAAGCCCGCAAACAGTTTGCTGAAGACAAGTGGACTATGGACATGGATTACTGGAACCATGTCCTGTGGTCTGATGAGACCAAGATAGACGTATTTGGTTCAGATGGTGTCAAGCGTGCGTGGCACAACCAGATGAGGAATACAAAGACAAATGTGTCTTGCCTACAGTCAAACAGGGTGATGGGAGTGTCATGGTCTGGGGCTGCATGAATGCTGCCAGCACTGGGGAGCTACAGTTCATTGCGGGAACCATGAATGCCAACATGTACTGTGACATACTGAAGCAGAGCATGATCCCCTACCTTCAGAGACTGGGCCGCAGGGCAGTATTTCAACATGATAAAGACCCCAAACAAACCTCCAAGACGACCACTGCTTTGCTAAAGCAGCTGAAGGTAAAGGTGATGGACTGGCCAAGCATGTCTCCAGACCCAAACCCTATCGAGCATGTGGGGCATCCTCAAACAGAAGGTGGAGGAGCGCAAGGCCTCTAACATCCAACAGCTCTGTGATGTCATCAAGGAGGAGTGGAAGAGGAGTCCAGTGGAAATCTGTGAAGCTCTGGTTAACTCCATGCTCAAGAGGGTTAAGGTAGTGCTGGAAAATAATGGTGGCCACACAAAATATTGACACTTTGGACCCAATTTGCACATTTTTATTTAGGGGTGTATTCACTTTTGTTGCCAGCGGTTTAGACATTAATGGCATTGTGTTGAGTTATTTTATGGCGACAGCAAATGTACACTGTTATAAATGCTGTACGCTCACTACTTTACATTGTAGCAAAGCGTCATTTCTTCAGGGTTGTCACATGAAAAGATATAAAATATTTCCAAAAATGTGTGGAGTGTACTCACTTTTGTGAGATACTGTATGTAGGATATATATCTCAATTATAAGAAAAATTGTATAAAGTGACCTGAATCCAACACCCAAAGTACAGACCACTATTTAAAAGTGACTGATAAGAAAAAGCATGGCCAGGATGAAAGAACAGATAACAAAAACAAAAGGAGATAAAGGTAGGAGTAGAGTAGAGATGGGCTAGAGCCGTGTAACCAAGATGATATAGAATACCTTATACCTTTGGGAATAACCCAGTATGTGTGTCCAGTGCATTGAAACATGCAACCGCAGGACAGACTAGTGTAACTGGGGTCATTTATGCTCCTGGCACACCCCGCAGCCGCCTCCCAGCGTCATGCGGTCCAATCAAAGAGGTGAGAGGGCATTACACCCACAGAGCAGCCTCCACCGCCCACAACGGCCAAAATCATCATCACGCTCATGTTGGGTCAGATGAAAAACACAACGTCAATGCGGGACCGTCAACACAGGCGTCATACGTGTGACGTGGAGGTGTGGCGTCGACGCAGGGAGGGACAGGCCTGCCCAATACTCCGCGCCCGCCAAAGCAGGCGAAGGGGGAGGCGCCCTACCATGCCTCGCAGCTCCCGGATGGCAAACACAAAGGACAGAAAGCCAACCCCTAGGTCCCATAGAAACCCCACGGCATTCAAGCAAAAGTTGATGGCAATACTAAAATTAAAATAATGAACTGAACAAATCAATCCTGTACTATCCATATCCTCCATAGGGGGCAAGGATCAGAGAGTGTGATAAAGCCCGCTTCACACCTCCATCCCTATTAATATGACACATGGGAAAAAAGGGGGGGGGTTGTGACTTTAAATGAGATGCGAGGAGAGAAACGTTTTGGGACTTTGAGTGAGGTGGGCATGTCTGGCCATAAGATCAGTCAATTTTGCCAAACATATTTTATTCATAGTATAAAATTGCAGTAACATAGTATATGCTTAGATAAGTGGGCTAAACATAGATATAAGGCAACGTATCCAACCCAGAGGGGTATAGAACAATAATCCTTCATATATATAAAAAACATGTAGAATGTCACATAGTCTCTGATCACTGAGTATGGAGTTCTCTATAAGGAAAGCTGGTGCATGTCGTAAGCCAGACGTGTTTCTTGTGGAAAAGACACTCTTCAGGGGCATATGCACCAAAATCTACAAAAAATATATAAATATATCAGTACCAATGCATAGTCCATTAATTAGAGTAGTAAATATATCAAAAAGGAACAAGGGAAGGAGGGATAACCACTCAGCGTCAGCGGAGTGTGGGACACATGAGACCAGCATGTCAGCACTGAGGGGGAGATCACGAAGGCCACTTTCACACTGAGACGTTTTTCAGACGCTTTTGCACTAAAATTAACACATGTAAAGTGCTTGAAAAACTCATCCCAATGCACCCCAGTGTGAAAGCCCGAGACATTGGGGCGGTGCTCTTGCAGGACGTTAGGAAAAGTCTTGCAAGCAGCATCTTTGGGGCGGTGCGGTGAGCGGTGCATATGCCGCTCCTCTACCGCCCCTGCCATTGAAATGTATGGGCAGCGCTTCCAAAGTGGGTGATTCGGAAGCGCAGCGCACCGGCACCTTAAACCCCTTTTTACCCCCTCGTAAGGGGTTAAAAGCGCCCCGCTCCCACCTGCATAGCACCGCTATAACAGTGGAAAAGCGCCGCTGAAACTAGCGGTGCTTTACCACTACCTCCCCCCCACCCCAGTGTGAAAGTGACCTAAGGGAAAGCCAGGCACATAGTATGATCCCCATGAGGAGAAAATAGAGAGACTTCTAAGATGGGGAGAAGGAGAAGCAGCAGGACACTGTCACCCAACAACAGAATGCCCAGAACTGGTTTCACTGGGAAAAGGCTGTTTTAAATAGGGCACCCAACCAGTATGCACACTCTTGCATTGTGCATGCGTTAGCACTGTCACATCATTAGAGAGGCCTCATGCATTCCTTCAAGATACCTTAAGGGCCATAAGAATAGTTATATTGTACACATGGCAAGAGTAAGCAAGTGGAACACAGGATACGCTCCCAGAGGAGTGGTTGCATCACCTCGACAGCCCTCCATTTAGTAGGGTTATCTTTTTCAGCCAGCCCACAACCACATGTAATTAGGCTACACTACAGGAAAATAAGGTGATGAGTGTTTATGTAAGCTAGATAGGAAGCTGAATCTAGCCCTACATGAACTAAAACATAGGAGGACATTAGGAGAACGGTAAGCCTAGGCAGGGCCTTACATTTAAATAGTCCTATGTGGGCAGTCAGGTGGACACTACCAAGTTGGTGGCTGCCATGGAGTTAACCAACTCTTTATTTGAACTTTAGTGAGACGGTGAAATGGGCCTGTTTACCAGAACACAAATGATAGAGGGTAGCAAACATACTTTTTTCTCCCCTTTAGGCATTAAGGTTTCTTTACAAATTCTGAATTCCGATTCACTGTCACTGTTACTCTCATGAGGGAGTAGTGTTTTTTAAGATAAAAAAAAAAAAACTAAAAAGCTGGGAATTGATGGATTGACAATATTCTCAGGGATCCAGTTTCAATCAATGATGCGTTTCAGTTCATTTTTACGTTTGCTAACTTCAATGCCTGACAGCTTGATGAGAGAACAAACAGTATACAGCTATCTAAATATAAGCAGGAGAGAACAAAGGGTAGTATGCAGAGAAGAACAAACTGGCATTGCAAAGAAGGTCTCTTGTATGCCATTGATTACAGTTATCTTTATGGCATTGTTTTAACCTGTTTGTATGAAACCAGGATTGTGTAAACTGGAATTCCCCTGTATTCAAAAAAGATAATGTAATATCCTATGTAAAATAGTGTTCTGTATTCTGTTTGCTTTAACTTGCTGCACCCCTCCTTATTTGAGTAGTGCACTGGGGAAAGGATTGGCAATACAAAAGAAAAAAAATCCCAACTTCAAGTTTCCTGTAGCAGTTGTTCATCTACCAAAAATACATACAGAAAATAGGGTAACTCTTACAGGAATATCCTAGAAGCCTACATTATTTGCATAAAGAAAAGGGAAGCTACAATATCAGTACCAACTGTGCCGCTCCAGGAACACTTCCATATTTAATATTTTATATTAATGTACATGCAAACTCTAACTGAATGACATTTTATTGTTATTATAAACAATTGGAAAACATTTCTTACCTTTTTTCATCCTTGTTGCATCTCAGCGCTGATCTCCTGCAGCCTCTTTGTGGACATTTGTTATCCACATGCATATATTTTATTAACGTACATGTAAACACTAACTGGATCCCATTTTGTTTGCATTATAAACAACTGGCATACCTTTTTTTTCATCCTTGTTGCATCTCAGTGCTGCTGATCTCCTGCAGCCTATTTGTGGCCATTTGCTATCCACATGGCCATGCATGCACTCAAGTGATGGCTACATGGTATTTCTCAGGGTGGGTTTCCTAATGGTGACAACAGTGGACCATGTTTGTTGAAACAGCCACTTCTCCATCAGAAACTTATATGATAGGGTGACAATAGAGAAGCAAATTTTGTAGACAAAGGGAGATTGCTGGCACACTATACAGGAAGTTGCTGAACAAGGATCTTCATGGCAAGATTACCAGGTATTATTGTAATGAAAGCTGCAGATTAAGGGCCCATGTAGATAGATTCTGTTTTTAAAAAAAACATGTCAAATACAGGTCGGGGGATTTCCTTGGAGTAGTGTAGATGACAGTTCAGAGGTTGTGTTTGACCTGGGTTGTGTTGCATTTCTTTGGATACAGCATGTCCTATTGAGATACATTTCAACTATAGGTCAAATTCAGCCTTTTCTTGTTAAATGCTACATGGAGCATATGAATGGATGCATTTGAGTGCTGCATTTGAATGTTAAAGGGTGCAAATCACAAGTACTCCTATCTAAATGTACCTTTAGAAATATTGGAAGTATATACAGTGCAACCTTGGATTGCGAGCATAATCTGTTCCAGGAGAATGCTTGTAATCCAAAGCACTCGTATATCAAAGCATGTTTCCCCATAGAAAACAATGGAAACTCAGATAATTAATTCCACAGTCACTGCTTGTCAATGCAGTATTGTATGTGATCAGAGGTTCGGGGACGCTGGTGTATGCAATACCGTATGTGGCCAGAGGTGTGACGGCGCTGCTGAGGCTCGGAGACTGTCGGAAACATTCAGAAATGCCCAGGAACCATTTACACTTTCTGTAGTTCCCAGTATTTCCGAATGCATCTGGGCGTTTCTGAGGCTCAACAAAGCCCCTACCTCTGGCCACATGCGGTATTGCATGCACAGACAGCGCTCGCAAACCAAGTCAGTATTTTTTTAAAAAACCTTGTTACTCGCAATCCAAGGTTTTACTGTATACCATAGTTTGTAGATGCAACAACTTTCACAGAAACCAGTCAATATACACTTATTGGGATTTTTTTCTTTACCAAAGACATGTAGCATAATACATTTTGGCCTACATTTATGAAGAAATTAGATTTTTTTATATTGGATATGCTTTATAACAGAAAGAAAAAAAATATATCTTTCATTTTTTTTGTTCAAACACCACCAAAAGAAAGCTTTCGTTATGTGAAAAAAATTATATAAATTTTGTTTAGATACAGCATTGCATGACCGAGAAATTACCAGTTAAAGTAGCGCAGTGCCAAATAGCAAAAAATGGCCTGGTGATAAAGGGGGTAAAACCTTCCGGAGCTGTGGTGTTTAATGGAACAAGCTGAAGATAGAAGCTGATTGTCTACCATGCACCAGATTTGGCACTCTCCAGTTTTAGTAAATCAACCCATTGTGTTTTAAGGGTTCACATTTACATAATGTGTGAAGATTAAAACATTGGGATGATCACATACCCCAGATAAAATTAGTAGAGACAATACTTAAAAAAATCATATGCATATGACCTTCATTACACTCATCATATGTGCATAAAAATGCATGTCTGCACACATACCAATTGTATGTGCCGTACTGTACATGTAAAAGTTTTGAATGAGATCTCACTAACAATGTCACCTACTGGTAAAATTATGCACTGCAGAACCACAGTGTATTTTCAGTGAATATGCATTTTCAGCAGTTTTTCTAAAAAGTACCATTTAATTTGAATTTTAGATTTTTTTACACTTGCTGTTCAGTAGTTTTAGTATGTTATGTTTATGCAGATTGTTGAATCTTTCTCTAGTGTGTCAGTATGAACTCAGAGAATAAATAATTGGTACATACTGTAGATTTCAGATAGTAGCGATAGTAATGTAGGATAAAGCCTAGTACATACAGGCCGAATGTCAAGTGAATGTCAACAAAAAACGGCCAACATTCGGCCCGTGTGTATGGCAGCTGATCCAACAGAAGCTGGCCGGCTTTTATCAGACGAGCATGCTGGAAAACCAGCAGCCGACTAGCTCCCAATAAGTGCTCTCAGCCAATGACAGAGAGCGCTGGCAATGACGGAGAGAGGAGTGTTTTAGCACATTAGCTCAGCAGGGGAGATCGCTGTACTAACTTTGGATCATTAGTACAGCGACTCAGACTGGAGCAGGCAATTTTTTTTCGTTCAGCCCGCTGGGTTAAACGGAAAAAAACTCATAGGGTGTACTAGGCTTAAAGTGATAGTAAAGGTAATTTACTTTTTTAAAATAACAAACATGTCTATACTTACCTACTGTCAGAGAATCTCTGCTACCAGCTCCTGAGCCTGTACGTGCGCAAGAAGGGTGTGCGCCGGCATTGGCACCAAACGGCCCATTTAAGCGGACAGCACCTTGCAACCAGTGCTGTCTGTTCTACAGCGTTTGAGTGTTTCTGAGTGACCTGTTTCCTGAGTATCTGTTCCTGTGACCTGGCTTGTCCTGGACCTTGTTTTATCTCTGCCTGCACTGACCCCCAGCTTGCCCACGACAACTCTTCTGCCTGATCCCTATGTACCTTTGCTGCCAGCCCGTTGACGACCCTGCATCTGACGACTCTTCTGCCTGCACCTTCTGTACCGCATTACCAGCTAGTTGCCGACCCGGCCTGCACCACTACTCTGCTACATGCACAAGCCATTACCAGACCTTTCACACCACGACCAGCTTCCAGTCAAGCCCTCGTGCCCCCCTGTGCTCCCGAACTCCCTGTCTGCTCTATCAAGGGTTCTCGAACCAGGGCCATAAGAATGGTTGCTTGCATAAGACAGACTCCACCACCAGGTGCGTGATAGCAACGGACAGTCATGTCTGAGTCTGCGCAGGAAGCACCCTCTGCTATAGATGAATTGTGTGTCCATCTGGCTGGCCTCACACAGAACCTGCAGGAGGGCTATACCCGGTTGGAAGAACAGGTTCAGGAGCTCGCTGCACCCGTGGCTCCAGGGACTAGCCAGGCCGCACCATTGTGGCCCTGCCATCCGAGCCCAAAGTTCCCCTGCCGGATAAGTTCTCTGGGGACAGCCGCAAGTTTAGAGCCTTTCATAACTCCTGTGAGCTATACTTCGGCCCCCAGCCCCGTACCTTCTCGATTGAAGCCACGAAAGTAGGACTATTTCCTTGCTGCAAAATGAACCCCAGTCCTGGGTGCACTGACTTTGGGAGCAGAGGGCCCCGGAAGTCGCTACTCTGGCCTCATTCTTCCAAGCTATGGCTCAGCTTTACGAAGATCCCCACCAGGTTGCCACAGCGGAGGCTGTGCTACATGTCCTCCAACAAGGCCGCCGTTAAGCGGAGGACTACGTGGCAGAGTTCAGGGGGTGGAGTGCAGACACGGCCTGGAACGATGCCGCACTCTGTTACCAGTTTCGCCTGGGCCTGTCAGAGTCCCTCAAGGATGAGCTGGCTCGTGTGGGGGTGCCCCAAACACTGGAAGCACTCATTAATCTGGCTATCCAGATCGACCGGCGCCTCCGGGAACGCCACGCCGAAAGAACCTCGGGACCCCTGTGTCCCACCTAGATGCTGCCTCGTGTTCCCAGGTACCCAAGTCCGAATCCCTTCGCTTCTACAACCTCCTCCTTCTCTCCTTCGGATCAACCTGAGCCTATGCAAATAGGGCTCCTGCGCCCTTCTCTTACTCCTGAAGTGAGACAACGGAGATTCTCCTTGAACTTATGTCTGTACTGCCCTGCCAAACGCGGTAAGTGTCTGCCAGCTACCTCAGATAGAATGTCTGCCATGCCAAGTCAAACCTCTCACTTTGTTAACTCCCTCTCTCTGCAGTTTCCTGGAGGGACTATCCTGGTCCCGGCAGTTGTTGACTCTGGAGCATGCAGTTGTTTCGTGGATGAAGCATTTTCAGCCTCACATCACATCCCTCTTCAACCTAAGACGCATAAAATGATCATCGCCTGGGATCCCCCATTAAAGCAGGCACAGTCACCCATGAGACCGCTCCCCTACTCGCCACCACAGCTGACGGCCATCAGAAGCTGCTTCTTCTGGATGCTATAGCATCTGCTCTGTTCCCCATCATTTTGGGCCTGCCCTGGCTCCGGGCACATGGCCCCAGTATTGACTGGATCACCGGGACTGTCAAATTCCGGTCCACCTACTGCCACCAGCACTGTCTGAAGCGCACCGACGAAGCAACCCTTACCTTGCTCTGCCTAGACTCAGATTCTGACCCTGACACCCGCCTAGCTGTTCCCTCTGTCTACCACAGCTTTCTGGATGTCTTCAGCAAGAAAGGGGCTGAACAATTACCACCTCACAGATCGTATGACTGTCCCATTGAGCTCTTACCAGGAGCGTAAGTACCCTTTGGGAGAATCGATCCCCTGTCCAAACCAGAGCTAGCCGTCCTCAAGGCCTATCTGGATGACAATTTGGAAAAAGGCTTTATCAGGCCCTCCACGTCTCCTGCGGGGGCTGGGATTTTCTTCGTGGAGAAGAAGGACCGGTCCCTGCAACCTTGCATAGACTACCAGGAGCTCAACCGAATTACGGTTAAAAACCTTTACTCTGCCCCTGGTTTCGGAACTATTTCAAAGACTAGGTTCCGCCATTATATTCACCAAGCTCGACCTCTGTGGAGCATACAACCTGATCCGTATCCGAGAGGGTGATGAGTGGAAGACTTTTTTCCGCACTACTTAGTCATGCCCTTCGGGTTGTGCAACGCCCCTGCAACCTTCCAGCACATGGTGAATGATGTGTTCCGGGACTATTTGGACTTATTTGTCATAATATACCTGGATGATATCCTGATTTTCTCTTACTCCCGTGAGGAGCACCGTAGACATGTCACCCTAGTTTTGAGCCACCTTTGGCAACACGAGCTATACGCCAAGGTGGGGAAATGTGCCTTCGAGGAGCCCAGCGTTAACTTCCTTGGGCTAGTCATCTCCGTTCCAGGCATCAACAAGGATCCCCAAAAGGTCTCCACTATCTTGGACTGGCCGGCACCATCTGACAAGAAAGAGGTCCAATGTTTCGTGGGCGTTGCTCATTTTTATAGGAAATTTATCAAGGGGTTCTCCGCCATCATCACTCCAATCACACAACTGACGAAACAAAACTCTTCATTCCACTGGTCCACCGAAGCACAGGCAGCTTTCCAGACTTTGAAAAAGTTGTTTACTTCAGCCTCCATTTTGAAACATCCTAACCCAGCACTGCCATATGTCCTAGAGGTGGACGCGTCAGAAACTGCTGTGGGGGCTGTCCTTTCCCAGAGACAAGGCTCCAAAGCTCTGCTCCACCCAGTAGCATTTTTCTCCCGCAAGTTGTCCGCACCGGAGAAAAATGACGACGTCGGAGACAGAGAACTCATCTGGCCATTAAGTCAGCCCTGGAAGAATGGCGGTATCTACTCGAGGGGGGCACGCACCCTATTCTCATATATACCAACCATAAAAACCTGGAATATCTGAGGACGGCGAAGAGATTGAACCCCCCGACAGGCCCGCTGGGTGCTCTTCTTCTCAAGATTCCAGTTCCACCTAACATACAGGCCGGGGTCAAAAAACGTTAAACTGGACGCCCTCTCTCGGATGTTCTGCGAACCCGGAGATACCACTCCGCCTGATACGATCCTTCCATCATGCAATTTTCTGCTCACCCAGAAAGACTTGCTGTCGCAAATCAGATGAACTCTGGCAGGCTCTTCCAGCCCCTCTGATTCCAGGTTGCAGATGAAGAATGGCCTATGGTGGTATGGCAACAAAATCTTTGTGCCAGCAGGACAACGTGTGGTCGCTTTAGGACTCTGCCATGACCACAAGCTGGCTGGGCATTTTGGGGCACGCAAGACGGCCGAGTTGCTCTCCTTCTGGTGGCCGCGAGTTGAAGAAGACTGCAGGAAATACATAAGTACTTGCTACGTCTGTGCCCGAAATAAAACTGACAAAGCCAAGGCTTGGGGCCTCCTGAACCCGCTTCCTGCGCCTGAACACCCATGGTCCCAAATAGCCATGGACTTTATTGTTGAGTTTCCTCCCTCTCAAGGGTACTCTACTATATTTGTGGTCGTGGACCGCATGACAAAGATGGCCCATTTCCTCCCCATGAAGGGCACACCCACAGCTGCTGAAACAGCAGAGTTTTTTATCAAGGAGATAGTTCGGCTTCATGGGGTCCCCATCAACATCGTCTCGGACCGCGGAGTTCAATTCACCTCCAGATCAAGTTGTCTTACTCCTCCGCTTATCACACCCAGACCAATGGGCAAACTGAGAGAACAAACCAGACTCTAGAGCAGTATATCTGATGCTTTTCTTCATTCTCTCAGGATGATTGGGCTTCACTACTGCCGCTGGCCGAGTTCGCTTATAATAACACCATCCACTCGACCACTAAGCAGTCCCCATTTTGGGCCAATTATGGTTTCTACCCCATGTTTTTTCCCAACCTGACCACGGAAAATACCGTACCAGCGGCTCAAACAGCCACAAACTTCTTTGAAACCAACAATAAACTTCTACAGGACACCATGTCCAGGACTCAAGAGTTGAACAAGGAGGCCTTCGACAAGAGAAGGTGGGGGGATCTGGAATTGCAACCGGGCAACCAGGTCTGGCTTGCCACTCGGAACCTGAGACTGGCATTTGGGCCCTTTGCTGTGAAGAGGAGGATTAATAGGGTGGCATATGAGCTCAACCTCCCTCCATCTTTATGTATCCACCCGGTCTTCCACACCTCCTTGCTGAAACCGGTGCCCCCAGACCCCTTTCCGGGATGAAGAACGGACCCACCTGAGCCAGTCTTAGTGAATGGAGAGGAGAAGTTTGAGGTAGAAGCCATCATGGATTGCCGGAGGAGAGGCGGTTCCACCCAGTATCTGGTTAAGTGGAAGGGGCACGGCCCCGAGGAGAGTTCCTGGGAACCAGAAACAAATATCCACACGGAAGAACTAATCCAAGATTTTAAAAGGAACCACCAAGAAAGAAGCACTCGTCTGGGCATCCGGAGGCTGCCCCTTGGAGGGGCAATGTCAGAGAACCTCTGCTGCTAGCTCCTGAGCCTGTACGTGCGCATGAAGGGTATGCGCGCACCTGTGTGTGTTCACATGCGCCTGTGCGCACGTGCACACGCCGGTGCGCATGTGCGTGCGACGGTGCGCGTGAGCATGTGTTCCGGCATTGGCGTCAAACGGCCCATTTAAGCGGACAGCACCTTGCAACCAGTACTGTCCGTTCTTTGAGTGTTCCTGAGTGACCTGTTTCCTGAGTATCTGTTCCTGTGACCCGGCTTGTCCTTGACCTTGTTTGATCTCTGCCTGCACCGACCCCCAGCTTGCCCACAACAACTCTTCCGTCTGATCCCTATGTACCTTTGCTGCCAGCCCGTTGACGACCCTGCCTGCATCTGACGACTCTTCTGCCTGCACCTTCTGTACGCATTGCCAGCTAGTTGCCGACCCAACCTGCACCACTACTCTGCTACCTGCACGAGCCATTCCCTCGTGGGAAGCCGCTTCCCATGGAGGCACTCAGCACACGAGCCCCGCTGCTGCGTCTATTGACACAGACAGCAGGACTTGGCCCTGCCTCCCTCTCCTTCGTCACTGGCTTTGATTGACAGCACTGAGAGACAATGTCTCCCAGAGCCCCAGCAAAGCCAGCAAGACCCGGAAGTGAGGGGAGAGAAGAGCTGCAGACGTGCACGGCACCGGATTGAGTGAGGTCTCAGGTAAGTAAAAGAGGGGGAGAGCAGATTTTCTCTTCCTGGTTAAGACTGCAGTGAAGCCTGGGCATACAGTTAAGACAGCTGATTGAAGGAAAGGCACACACCTCCTCTTCACATGGGTAGAGACTTTCAGCTCCATTCGTTGTATAGTTCAGAGCTGTGCTAATCTATTTATAGCTCCCTCCTCAACACAAAACTCTGGCTGCTTTTATCATATGTGACGGAAAATTTGTAAGGCTGATAACAGAAGAACGCAGCGGGAGACAGCTACAGGACTTAGTGCTTTGGAGAGAGATAACAAAACATGGCAGACCTATGTGCCCAGCTCAAATTTCATGAATTGGGTTAGGTTTACATCCACTTTAAAGTGGTTGTAAAGCTGTCCCAAAAAAAAAACCTGCAAAGAAAAGGCATACTAGCTCATTATGAAACCCTTACCTAGGAATGAAGCTGCTGCAGCAGTCTCGGCACACCGCTGTGACCGGCGACATCGTTTTCCGGGTCTGCGGCTCCATCCAATAACAGCACGGGCTCCAGCGATGTAATTGGCGGAGCCGTGCTGGCGTCACTCCCGCGCATGCGCACGGGAGCCGTCATTTATGGCACGAATACAGAAGAAACGGCACCCTGGGCAACCCCGGGTGCCTATTCTTCAGTGCGCATGTGCCGATGACGTCGGCACATGCAGATACAGGGGATATCTCCTAAACCGTACAGGTTTAGGAGATATTTCCTGTACCTACAGGTAAGCCTTACTGTAGGCTTACCTGTAGTTTAAAGTGGTTGTCATGACTTGACAACCACTTTAAGGGTATTGATGTACCAGATGTAATTCATTTTCTGGCCACTGGATGGCACCAGAGTTAGCAAAATGGGTTAGGCCCAAGGACCACTTGAATTAAAAGGCAATGCAGGTATTTTAGCAACGACTAGAGGTCTCCATAGGTAGTAAATCAGTACTGGAAGAGGATAAGTTCACTTAAAAAAAATGCACAGGCCTTATTATTTTTTCCTTAGGAACCTACAGAGCACTGCATCTGTGATCAACAGATCGCGCCTGCAATGCCAGACTCGTTCAGGCACTCATTACAGCTGTCTGCCTGTACCTGTTGCATGGGCAGACAGTTCAGGCAGAGAAATAAAAGCTCACATGCCTGTAAAAGCAGCTTTTTTTTTGAGCAGCAGTATACATGAGCCCTTACTGAAGTGCTCATCAGCACCCATGCAGTTCATTGAGAATTAAAAGCCGTTTGCCATGGTGGCAGAGGGAACTTGTAGTTCATTTATTCAAAGATCTGTGTAAGTGAATGACATGGGTGTGCAAGCGGAACCACTTTGTTTTTAAATTGTCACAGGGTGGGATTGGGGAATGCAGGGAGAGGAGCACAGTAACATGTTACATGTTACTCCCTAAATATGGGTGTAACGTCACGTGTTACTAAAAGTGAGCTTGACCTGGCGCATATATGCGGCCTCTTGGCAGGTGGGTTTTAATGCAGAGCGACCACATATTTGCAGCCCTAGGTAAACACTTTACTGTGCGAAGAGCATGCTCCCAGCGCACTCCCAGCACAGTAACGAATGGGTACCCGAAAGCTCCAGATGCATACTTTCCTAATTACAGCGGTCCTCCTCTGCCATGGTAAGCAGTGTTATCCCTGTTAAAGTTCTCCCTCAATGAAGGGAAGCAGGCAAGGAAAGGAGCAGGATTTTATGGACTATTTATATCCCTAATAAGAGATGCAAGGCTCTGGGTAACCCCTGCAAGGTACTAACTATTCTTTGACACACTCTCTCTGTACCTATCAACCATTCTGTTTGTAACAGAAACAATGTGTTGTCTCCTGGGCCCAGGTTGATGGTAAGCATGTATATGTGAATTTTCAAGTAAATAGTTAAAAGGCTTTCAGTTTCTATAACTTTTCCTTCTCCTACTTCTAAAATGGGAATGTCTCCTGGTAACTTATCGCTACCAGTGCAGCAGCTGTGTGTAAGGCAGCATAGGTCAGGCTGGATGCCTCTGAGGAAGTTAGCTAAGACCAAAAAAAAACAAATTCTACAAATGCAGCTCATAACTACCTTTCCGGTGTGTTTGTACTGACACAGTAGTAGATATGGGAAGAATCAAAGTGCCCAGCGGGGCAAACGCAGTGGGGGCACAGGGACGCCACCCCCCTAATCCATACGTCCGGCCCCTATTCTACATGCAGGGCGCCGGACACATAAATTCCAATGTTTTTTTTTTTTTCAAAGCACGTGATTAGAGCCGGAGGCTCTAATTGGCCTCAAAAAGGGTGGGCTCGGGGCGCAGAGCTCTGAGCCCACCCACTTGTGTGACACTAGCGAATTAATATTCGCTATTGTCTTCCTGATTCTCTTCCCGGCCAATCAGGGAGCAGGTCCTGAGATTGGGCAAGAAAAGAAGCAAGCGATGGGGAGGGGTGGGGGCAGGTGGCTTTATCGACGGGGGGGGGCAGATGGTTTGTTTGACGCCCACCGAAAATGGAGCATCAGCCTTCACTGGGCAAACGCTATCCAAAACATAGCAGTGGGGCTCTGAGCTCTTCTTAAGGTGAGCATGATACTTCTTCTTTCACGGGTTGTTTTTGAACCCGTTGAATTAGCTCACATCACACCTTATTGCAACACAAGATTTTTGGCAATGCAGCATATCATAGCGCTAGTTAGAGTGTGTATTGTGATGCACTGTCCTGCAGAAGTTTTGGCAGGCACTGTACGTGTGTTTGGGTGCCATTCTAAATTAATAGGACTGCAACACAGAATGAATGGTTCCTCAGTGCGTTTACTGTGTATTTTTCCAACACACAGATGTGAAGTCAGGCTTAAACATCAGGACACATTATCATCAGATAGCAAAGCCGTATACAGTCAGTAAGTAACAGACAATGCACCCAGGCTGTAGTGCACTACAATCCTCATGCCATGTGGAGATTAAAAAAAAAGTCTCAAACCCATTTTTTCTGCATTGAATGGCCTATCCTATTGCTCAGATATGTGTTACTTTAACACAACACATACAGTAGGGTATATTTATATTGGCTTCACTGTACCATTCACACAGCAAAAATTTGCTGCACATTTGTCTGTAGGTAGTTAATGGCATTCATTTTCAGAGGATTTGCCTTAAAGATAATGCAACATGCTTGAATCTTGCTTGGATTTAAAGAGATTGTAAAGGATTAATTTCTAAAATAATAAGCATGATATACTTACCTGCTCTGTACAACTGCAAACCTGCTCTTTCTTCGATTTCTAAAAACTTGTGGTTTCTTAATGAGAAAAAATGTATTCAGGTACCGCTCTAGGGCCACCGCTTTAGTAAACTCCACCCTGTTGATGTCCTGATGTAACGATTAAGATACAGATGTAGAGTAGCGTGTGCATTTAAGAGAGGACCCTAGAACTATTATTTTTTGTTTTTTGTTGTTTTTGGGACAAGCCTCTCAATTGTAATCATGTGCAGTCAGGTCTACCCAAATTCTAAAAGTTTTTAATCATTTTTTTTCCTCTCTCCTTTTTAAGATCTGTGTACCTGACCTGCAAATGTACTGTTTGAACACTAATGTGGGAGAGGAGTTATCTACTTTTATTTATTTTTATTTTTATATTTTTTTATTTTTTTTACTTTTTTGCTAAGTTGTTGCTGCAACAGCTGCACGGTTTGTTTTTGGGAATACAGATTCAATGCTCTTTGACATATAAATGGTCTTGGTTGAAGCAGCATTAAACCTGTATGTTTTTTTTAATTTTTATTGATTTTTTTTCCCCTTCGTGTAGATTTTATCTTTTGTTTTCTTGTTGGATCCACGTGTATTATCATTTGTTTCTTTTCCTTTCTTTATCTCCATTCATTACTTTTACTGGTTCTTGTCATTTTTACTATTACGCTATCTTCCCCTTTTTTTTAGTTATTTTTAATTTTTTTTGTATGTCCAAATTACGACGAAGTTGGTTC
>BLSH010069128.1:1093867-1107516 GCA_018402905.1 Glandirana rugosa | reverse complement strand
CATGTCCAACATATTGTCACATTTAAACGACAGGGGAATTTTATTGAGTTATACGTCTATTTCCCAAAGACAACCTCTGGATATGACGCTGAGCACGTGCACTCAACTTCTTTGGTCAACCATGGCGAGGCCTGTTCTGAGTAGAACCTGTCCTGTTAAACTGCCGTATGGCCTTGGCCACTATGCTGCAGCTCAGTTTAAGGGTCTTAGCAGTCTTCTTATAGCCTATGCCATCTTTATGTAGAGCATCAACTCTTTTTTTCAGATCCTCTGAACGTTCTTTGCCATGAGGTGCCATGTTGAACTTCCAGTGACCAGTATGAGAGAGTGAGAGCGATAACACCAAATGTAACACACCTGCTCCCCATTCACACCTGAGACTTTGTAACACTAACGAGTCACATGACACTGGAGAGGGAAAATGGCTAATTGGGCCCAATTTGGACATTTTCGCTTAGGGGTGTACTCACTTTTGTTGCAGAGGTTTAGACATTAATGGCTGGGTGTTGAGTTATTTTAAGGGGACAGCAAATTTACACTGTTATACAACCTGTACACTCACTACTTTACATTGTAGCAAAGTGTCATTTCTTCAGTGTTGTCACATGAAAAGATAGAATAAAATATTTACAAAAATGTGAGGGGTGTACTCACTTTTGTGAGATACTGTATGTCATTTTTTAGACATGAAATACATATTTATTTGATCATTGATTGACTTATTTCTAGCTTAATGGAATATGCCTCATTTAAAGTCCCAACTTGTTGTATTGTTATATTCAATTAGGGATGGAGACATATATTACCCATGTATCTCATTTAAACCCACCCCCCCCCCTTTTTTTTTTTTTACAATTAGTGAATATTATATACATTTTACTTGTATTTTACTTACAAGGGTGCGGGAGGAGGACATCGAAAAGAGGACACCGGAAGCCAGCAGCATCTACCCTCAGCTGCTCAACACCTTCCTGTGTCATGACCTAAAGTCCTGGTACATAAGGGAACTGGAATTTAGCAAAAAAAAAAAAAGTGAACAAAGGTGAACTTAGCCTTCTCTGCTGCAGCTGCCCCCAGAGCCCCCCCCCCCCCCCCTTTTCCTACCTGAGCCAATGCGTTCTAGTGCCATGTACAAGCCCAGCGACTCCAGCCGATGTCTCTTTCCTCATTGTATAGATTAATAGCAGCAAGAGCCATTGGCTCCCACTGCTGTCAATCAAATCCAGTGACACAGGAGCAGGGGGCAGAGCTGAGTCCTGCTGTCTGTGTCAGAAGTGTGCCTGCACAGGTGCCCCCATGGAAAGAGGCTCTCCATTGGGGCACCCGATGAAGAGGAGGGGCCAGGAGTGCCGCTGGGGCGCCCCAGAAGAAGAGGATCGGGGCGCTCTGTGCAAAACCCTTGTACAGAGCAGGTAAGTATAACGTTTGTTATTTGAAAAAAAATATATATATATTGTGTATATATATATATATATATATATATATATATATACTATATTAGTAGGAGAAGCAGAATTACCTTCTGTAACTAAACGGAAGCAAGAATTGCTCCTCCAGAGGGAGGAGTGTGCAGGAGGTGAGAGGAACAGAAACCCAGGCAGGGCGGAGATACCCTCCAAAACAGAGATGATATCTCTGCCTGGAACCTGTGGGCAGATACTGGTTCCATACATCTCTGTCCTAGGAATGCACCGATACCATTTTGTCAAGACAGAGTACGAGTACTGATACTTTATCTCAAGTACTCGCCGATACCAATTACCAGGGCTTTTTTTTCAGTGGGAATGTGGGGGAACGCAGTTTTGGTACCTCCAGGACTGAATGTGGCAATGGATGCTGGAGTATCTATTGTTAAAAGGCTGATTGGGGATCTGTAGTTGCTGGAGGGGATCTATTATTTCTGGGGGGGCCTTATGTTGCCAGAGGGATCTACTGTTAAGGGAAGGGTCTATTGTTGCTGGCTGCTGAAGGGTCTATTGATGCTGGCTATTGGGAGTCCATTGTTGCAGGGATGGATTTATTGTTGCCGGGATGGAATTATTGTTGCTCCGATGGATCGATTGTTGCAGGGATGAAATTATTGTTGCGGGGATGAAATTATTGTTGCGGGGATGGAATTATTGTTGCGGGGATGGAATTATTGTTGCTAGGATGGATCTATTGTTTCTGGGATGGATCTATTGTTGCTGGGGGTGGATCTATTGTTGCTGGGATGGAATTATTGTTGCCAGGATGGAATTATTTTTGCCGGGATAGATCTATTGTTGCTGGGATGGAATTATTGTTGCCGGGATGGATCTATTGTTGCCGGGGTGGATCTATTGTTGCTGGGGTGGATCTATTGTTGCTGGGGTGGAATTATCCTTGCTGGGATGGATCTATTGTTGCCAGGATGGATCTATTGTTGCCGAGATTGAATTATTGTTGCTCGGATGGATCTATTGTTGCCGGGATTGAATTATTGTTGCTCGGATGGATCTATTGTTGCTAGCTACAGGGGGATCCATTTTACTGCTTTTCTTGCTGTCATTAACAAATTCTATACACATTACTTAGCACCATAAAATGATACTAGGTTCTGTGCTCTCTAAAAGGGGTGGTGATGGGAGGTGGGTTGGGTGGAATCAAGAGACGGTGCTCGGAGGTGGGCAGAGACAAAAGATTGCTTGGAATGGGGTTGTTCCTGCACCTATTCTCTGAGAAAAAAAGCCCTGCCAATTACTGATACATAGCCTGGGTTCACTTATATGCGCTTAGCAGCACAATTTCATTTTCAAAGTGTATGACGCTGGAATTGCACCTATACTGTGCTAGAAATCGTACCAGACTATGTTTGAAGTTGCAGTGTGAGCCAGCTAGAGTTGCCACCTCATCCCTTTAAACCCAAACACATATGAATTACTCAGGTTCTGTGGCTGATTAACCGCTTGCCGACGGCTGATCGGCATTTGACGGCGACAGTGTGGCTCGATTGCACGGATCGCCGTCATATGTCCGAGGAAGGCCAGGGAGCTGGTGCGGCGGAGTCGATCTCCGCCGACCACCCGCGATGCCCCCCCCCCCGGAGTGAAAGAACGGAGGTCCGTGTAAGTAAACACGGACCTCCGTTCTGTGAGGGGGGAAGGGCTGTGATCACAGCCTTCCTCTACATGGAAGCTGTGATCACTTCCCTTCCCCAGCTAGGGCAGCCCACACACAGTAAGAGCACGCCCAGGGAACACAGTTAACCCTTAGAGCGCCCCTTGCAGGTTTACCCCTTCACTGCCAACGGCATTTACACAGTAATCAGTGCATTGGTCCCAAAAAGTGTCAAAATGTTCCGACATGTCCGCTGAAATATCGCAGTACCGCTAAAAATCGCAGATTGCCGCCATTACTAGTAAAAAATTAAAAAAAATTAAAACCCCAGAAATGAATTCTCATCATCCGTAAACGCAACCACTTTTGCGCAAACCAATCAATAAATGCCGATTTGCAATTTTTTTTATCACAAATATGAGGAAGAATATAAATCGGCCAAAACCGATGAAAAAAATGTTTTTTTATATTTTTTTTTTGGATTTGTATTTTAGCAAAAAGTAAGAAATTTGCGCTTTTTTTTGCAAAATTTTCGCTCTTCTTTTGTTTATAGCGGCGATCAGAAATTACGCAGCGGTGATCAAATGCCACCAAAAGAAAGCTCTGTTTGTGGGAAAAAAAGGACGCAAATTTCGTTTAGGTACAACGTTGCACGACCGCGCAATTGTCAGTTAAAGCGACGCAGTGCCGAATCGCAAAAAGGGCTCCGGTCCTAAAGTGTGAAATCCTCCCGGGGCTGAAGTGGTTAAGGTGGTAATTAAACTCACTTGGTGCCTCATCTGCATTACATTAGCCACAGAACTTGTGCAATTCATATGTGTTCAGGTTTAAAGGGATGAGGTGGCACCCTAGAGCGATTTCACAAAGAGTGAGGTACGATTTTCAGTCCGGTTCCAGCGTCATACTCTTTGAAAATTCGCACCTGAAGCATTGAAGAAAATCGCATTGTACTCTTGTGCATACGCTTAGTATCGGCACGGGTACCGATATTGCTATCTGTCACACATTCACCCTAAGCCCCCATACTTTACTGCACCATCAGGCTACATCCTTCCCTGAATACAAACCTGACAAAATGCTTACTTTTCACAACCCTAACCAAAAAAAAAAGTTCAATTAAAAACCATGAGACTTCTCAAAATACAAATATTTCCTGTCACTGAAATGAGCCAAACATCAGCCAAGGTTCCCCAAAAAGACAGCAGCTGGTGGCCAGAAAATGACGAAAGTATACATAACTTTCTACACATAACAGGCCATCAAAGCTACACTTCTCCCCCACCACCTCCCTAGCTGCTCTTATATAAGGGAGTGGCAGGTGTACCAACATGGCGGCTCACAGGGATGTCGTACAACGTCACCTCTGCGCGTCAGCCGTGGAAGCCCGAGCGATGGAAGGACGGGGGAAGATTCTCCCTCAGCCAATCAGCGGTCTCTTCTGTATCTAGGGAGCGAGGGCGGTGACGTCACCGGGCAGCGGGCCGGGGTAGACAGAAGGAGAGGAGCTTCTCATTTAAAGAGACCCCTTCTTATTATCCTGGCTAGAGCCCGAGTCAGGAGGATGGTGTGCGGCGGCTTCACCTGCTCTAAGAATGCGCTATGTGCGCTCAACGTGGTGTACATGGTAAGAATAGCGGAACGTCAGTGTGTGTGAGTGAGGTGTGGTGTCATGGCTTCATCCTAGGAGCCTCCCTGCTGCCCCTTCCCCCTGCCAGGCCTGACTCTGTGCTGTCACTGGCCCATCATTGTCTCCTCATCCTCTCCTCATCCTCCTCAGTGTGCTCCCCTCATCATCACACCTACTGATGGATGGATCACATGCAGTATCCTCTACAGTTACCAGAACTAGGCCATCTGAGGACAGGCCTATACCCTCCATTAGTTGGACAGGGCCCTGAATTACATAGTTCTTGGTAGATCTTAAAGGGGAGCTGTGGAAGTCCTGGGCCAGTTCTTCACCAGTCTTTGGGCCTCCAGTACCCCCATCTTGGCTGTGGGAAGCCGGCTATGACTTCCTGCTGCTTCCCAGCTGGCTCCCCACTGCGCATGCACAAGAAGCACTGTGTTTCCAGACTGCTCCTGCAGTGCTGACGTGTCCCAGGAGGCTGCGGGTGGGATGAACCGTCCCCATTCTTGCCTAGGTGACAATTCTGAAAGTGGGAGCTGGTGACTGTCAGGAAACTGTACCCACTGCCCTGAAAACCTTTAAAAATATAGGGGATGGAATGGTAGAGGATACGTGGATCTATCACTTTTGGTTGAAGTTCCAATTTATAACTCAACTCCGACCTTTTTGTTCCACCAGAAAATAGCACCTAAAGCCCCCCCCCGCCCCTCCAGTCCAGCAGTGGACTGTTCCTGGTCTATGGAGCATGTTCTGGGCTGGATGACACTAGGAACCGTCCACTACTCAAGACCGATGAGGGGTGGAGGTGCCGGTCTGGTCATGTGCAGGGAGGATCCAGTAAGTATATCTCCCTCCTCCTCCTCTTCCTTTGATCTGTGGCTCAAGGCCAGATGTGGCATTTTGCTCGCTTTTAGCCAACGATGGGGCACCTTGTCTCCCATGGACGCCAACGATGGGGCACCTTGTCTCCCGTGGACGCCAACGATGGGGCACCTTGTCTCCCGTGGACGCCAACGATGGGGCACCTTGTCTCCCGTGGACGCCAACGATGGGGCACCTTGTCTCCCGTGGACGCCAACGATGGGACACCGCTTATTCTCACTAACGGCAGTCTGGCCCCCTTAAGAGAGTTGTAAGGGCATAAGGTTTTTTATTTTAATGCATCCTATGCATTAAGATTAAAAAAAAAAACCTTGTGTGTAGCAGCCTCCCCAGCACCCCCTAATTACTTACCTGAGCCCCTTCTCTCTCCAGCGATGTCCACGAATGTCTAAGCCGTCCAGGACACTCCTCCTGATTGGCTGAGACACAGTACAGCTCCTTTGGCTCCCGCGGCTGTCAAAGTCAGTCAGCCAATCAGGGGAAAGAGGGCCGGGTTGGGACTCCATGGCTGAATGGATACACAGAGCTCTGACTGGGCTCGGGTGCCCCCGTAGGAAGCTGCTGGCTGAAGGGGCACTTGATAGGAGGGAGGGGCCTGAGAAGAGGAGAATCTTGGCTACTGGAGATAGGCTTTAAGGAGATTGCTGTTCGGTGTTCTGAAAGACCTGACCGGCGTCCATTATAAGTCCCCAAGCCTAGCTCTTCCATCTTTTGTGCATATTGCAATCTCAGGTGATTTCAATGGAATGGTTGCCTGTTATTTGTCCCAATGATGGCTGGCTTTTCAAAAGGAATGACTAGAGATTGTGCCATGCATGTGTTGGGGGGTGGGGAGAAGAATGGCAGTGTTGCTCCCCGAAGATCTTGTGGATGGGGGACTTTTTAAAGTGGAACTAAACCCTCCTATCGTTTTTAGTCAAGGAAGCTGCCATCTTGGCTTCTGTTTGATCTGCAACTGCCACGATGCTGCATATGTGATCAGTTACAACACCAGACATTTGATGGTTTGACAGTTTGGTTGAGGACACAACCAATGTGGCAGTTGGCAATCCTGGCACATGACCGGAATGTAACTATCTTTTGAAACTGTTAAATGGATGGGTTTAGTTCAGCTTTAAGACCCCCTTTCACACCTGGGTTGTTTTTCAGGCACTGTGGTGCTAAAAATAGCGCCTGTACAGTGCTTTCACACTGGGCGGTGCGCTTGCAGGACGAGAAAAAAAAAGTCCTGCAAGCAGCATCTTTGGAGCGGTGCGCTGAGCGGTGTATACACCACTTCTCCACCACACCCTCCATTTAAATCAATAGGCGCCGCTTCCGAAGGGGGTGAAAACTGCCTCAGAAGCGCAGAGCGGCGGCGCCTTTAACCCCTTCTCTGCTCCCGACTGCATAGCAGCGCCATATAATAGGGGAAAAGCGCCGCTATAGCTCTCCTAAGAAGCAACGGATGTCAGTGATGACATGTCCCTGATGCACGCTGCTATCCAATACGATCCTGTCCACAAAATCCAGACGGATGGTGGTCCTATATTCCATTCTTCGATCAGATGAAAACATAGGGGGTCAGTTTTCACCCGATTTCCCCATAGAGGAGAGCAGGACTGTGTCCATGTACGCAGACCTGTCATCCGCCTGCTCAGTGGGGATCAGTGGAGCGATCCCATGAGCATGGTAGCCAGTTTTAGTAAATCTCTCCAAGTGTGTCTCTTCTGTGATAAATGGCCTACCTGCTCACAGGTTTTAGGAAAATGCCTTCACCCCTGCTGTAAGTTGTGTTTACACTTCTGGGCCCTAATGACCACTGTGGTTCCTCATGTTGGCTCATAGGTCACTATTGGACCTGTGAGACAGCAGGAGGAACCACAGTGATGTGTGTGTGTGTGTGTGTGTGTGTGTGTGTTAAGTATTTTATCTGACCAGGGATTTTGAATACATGGGCTGCCAGAAAGGTAAGTATATCCATGTTTATTTTACCAGTGACCTAATGGGTAAACATGACCTTCTGGTAGCAGGGTCACATTAGCATCTTCCTAGTACTTAAATCTTACCCAACCCTGAAACGTAATCTGATTCTAAGAATTAACTTTTAATCGTGTGCTAATAATATCAATTGGATTGCAAAACTAGCATGAGGCAATCTCCAGTAGAAGTCAAGAAGAGGTCTGAGATACCTGTGAAGAATAAAACTGATCTCAAAAGCAATCTCAATGGCTCTGAAGCTGTTCTGTTTTGCCCATCTAAACAAATCCTACCTGTGTTAATCTCCAAATAGTTCTTTGGAGCCCCTTAGGTTCTGGGCCCAAGCTATTAATGCATCGGTAAGGATCAGGGCTCAGTAACATGCACAAATCTGGAATTTGTTGCATTCCTTTGTATCTTTTATTGAAGTATTAAAATCACATCTCGGGTATGACCGGAACATAAAAGGTCACTTGTTTTCTGCTAAAGTCAGCGCTTACTTTAGCGCGAAACGCGTGATCTTTTATGTTCCTGTGATGTGATTTTTAAAGCTTCAATAAAGATACTAAGGAGTGCAGCAATATTCTGGATTTGTGCATGTTACTGAACCTCAGACAAGCTGTGCAGCACCCTGGGTTCCAGTTCCAGTCACTCACCTAGAGCGGCGTTACTTTGGCTATACTGAAGGGTCATGGCTTGGTCACCGTTTTGAGGCCTCGTCTACAGTGTGGGCCTATATTGTAAGGGCCCAACACGTTTAGGTCCAGAAAAATGGAAAAGGATGCAGCCATTCATTTTTTTTTCTTGTACCCTAATGGACTAGGAGGTAGGCGGGTGTAAACAAACACAAGGCTGTTTACATAAGCCTGTCCATAGACCCACATGGAGCTTCCAATCAGGTCTGCCTGAAAAATGCAATGCAGAAGCACAGTGATCTGCTACAAGCACTCCTATGAAGTAGGATCCATAGCTCAGGGGCTGATTGTTTCAGCTACTGGTCCTATTGCTGGGTGCCGACTGGGATCTGCAGAAGCTACTGAGTTCTGGTGCCATTTTATAATGGTGCTAGGACATATAGCCTTTGTCCCTGTGATGCACTTGAGCCCTGGAAGATTTTACCCCCTTGGTGACCAGGACATTTTTTTTGCTTTTTGGCACTGCACAACTTTAACTGGTATTTGCATGGTCATCCAACGCTGTACCCAAACAAAATTTATATAAGTTTATCCCCCACAAATAGAGCTTTCTGGTGGTATTTGATCACCACTGGGTTTTTTCTGCTATGTAAACAAAGACCAAAAATTTTGAAAAAAACAAACAATATTTTTTACTGTCTGCTATAAAACTAAAGTTCAATCATAAATTCTAGCCAAAATAATTTCGCTACATGTTTTGCATTTAAAAAAAGAGCCGTGTGTGTGTGTTTAGTTTTTTTTTTTTAATGCTACTATTGGTGGTGATCAGCGACTTATAATAGGACTGTGATAGTGCGGCAGGCAATCTGACACTAACTGATGCTGGAGGGAGCTAACTGTCGCTGACCTCACCAGTGACATTAAAGTGGTTGTAAAACCGCCCAGTACCCCCCCACAAAAAAAACAAACAAACCTGCAAAGGCTTAATGAGCTAGTATGGATTGCATACTAGCTCATTGTGAAACGCTTACCTTGGAACGAAGCTGTTGCAGCGGTCTTGGCACACCGCTGTGACCGGCGACATCGTTCTTCCGGGTCTGCGGCTCCATCCAATCACAGCGCGGACTCCAGCACTGTGATTGGCAGAGCCACACTGATGTCACACTGGGGCATGCAAACAGGAGCCATCATTTACGCCATGAATACAGCAGAAACTGCACATGCAGATACAGGGGATATCTCCTAAACTGCACAGGTTTAGGAGATATTTCCTGGACCTACAGGTAAGCCTTATTGTAGGCTTACCTATAGTTTAAAGTGGTTGTCATGACTTGACAACCACTTTATTACAGTGATCAGTGATAATACTATACACTGTCGCTGTAGTAATGACACTGGCTGGGAAGGGGTTAACATCTAGGGCAGGGATGGTGAACCTTGGCGCCCTGGATATTTTGGAACTACATTTCTGATGTTGCTCAACTACACTGTAGAGTGCATGAGCATCATGGGAAATGTAGTTCCAAAACATCTGGGGTGGCAAGGTTCGCCATCACTGATCGCGTGTGTGCTCCTTTTTACTAAAGATCTTTCTCATTCCTGCAATGCAACCTACAGATCTCTCTGTGTTTACCAACAGAGAGCTCTGGGCTGTGATGATCAGCAGGTCCTATCCGTGAGTCATTGGCCAGGACTTGCAGATAGGCTCCTGCTGTGTACAATCACAGCGGGAGCCGAGCAGGGGGGCATATGCATGCATGTGCCTTAAAGCCTTAAGTAGTCAGTGATGTTCCTTGCAGCGGCCGCTCACCTGCAGTACATGGTGGGTGATCGCTAAGTGCCTATATGAACTACGAAAAGGCTTTACTGGATAATGGTCCCTCAGCACTTATTAGTCATATAGTAGCTGTATTGCAGTGCAACCAAAATACTTACTTGGATAGCCAGTAGGGAGGATCTGTGTTTGGGAGGGGTGGGACCAATTTAAAGAGGAAGTAAACCCTGATGTCCTCTGTGCTGGCAGAGTCCATATTCAGCCCCTCTTCCTTCCGGGGCCGCGATTTCTGGCTCTGTGACTGGCTGGAGACGCATTACGTCACTCCCTCGCATATGCGCAATCTCAGTGAAGAAACGGCACCATTTCTTCACTGCGCATGTGTCGAATGATGGCGGCAATTATAGTACACTGTATATCTCCTATAAACCATTCAGGTTTGGGAGATATGCAGGGAACCTACAGGTAAGCCTTCATCATAGGCTTACCTGTTGGTTAACCTCTTGCTTACTGGGCACGTAAACCCCCCCGCCCAGACCAAATTTCGGCTTTCAGCGCTATTGCATTTTGAATGACAATTACTCGGTTGTGCAACGCTGTACCCAAACAAAAATGTTATTTTATTTTTTTGTGCTATAAACAAACAAAGAGCGACCATTTTGAAAAAAGAACAATATTTTTTACTTTTTGCTATAATACAAATCCAATTAAAAAAATTATTCATTGGGTTTGGCCGATATATACTCTTGGCGTTTTTATTTATTTATTTTTTACTAGTAATGGTGGCGATCTGCAAATTTTTTTTTTTTTTTTTTTTTTATCGGGACTTTGATATTGCAGCGGGCATGTCGGACATTTTTGACAGTTTTTTTGGGACCAATGACATTTATACAGCGAACAGAAATTTAAATATCCATCAATTGCTGTATAAATGTCATTGGCAGTGAAGGGGTTAACACTAAGGGGGCAATGAAGGGGTTCCCTCATTGTATTCTAACTGTATGGGGCCTTGGCTGGCCGGGACATAACAGATCTCACCGATCCCGATCACACGAATCAGTAAATCTGTCATGTCCCCCTTCACAGAATGGAGAACCGCCGCATTTACATCGGCGGTTCCCTGTTTTGCAACTCTGACAGGCGGTCGTGGATCACGAGCGGATATCGAGTCCACCCGGCCCGTGGGCACGCCCACACAGCCGGAGCCGTACTTTGGCAATAGTGCGGATCTGGAAATGTTAAAGTGATTGTCACAGGTTGACAACCACTTTAACTTTTACAGGAAAGTTGGAGGATTGTATAAAGCTTCAGCGGCCGATAAAGAGGCTTGAAGTGGTTTCTTTTGGCACACTGGTATCTGCAATGACAATGTCAATTTCCTTGTAAAGGCCTTTGGGGAGACACAGCTATGTAAATGTCAAATTGGGAGCAGCCGCTGTCTGTGGAGTCGCTGTTTCCCACTTGACATGAATGGGACTGCCTACATGCTGATATACAGAAGACCTGTGCAGGCAGAGATGGCCCTCACATGGGTGTACACATTGATTTGCCTCATGTGAACCAGGCTTTGTACATTTTCAAATGGTTTTGTTTTAACTAGGTATTAGTGAAAAGTAATATTCCCTGTGCCATTTGTTTTCCTTGCATTCTAATGATGTGACTGCAGTTTGTAGCGTTATGGATGATTTGCCTATGCATTTGTATTCATTTACCTAGCATAACCCTATTGGCTCAAAAAACAAGCAACTAGTTTCGGGTCACTTGGCGTCCAAGTAATGCCTCACCTTTTGTCTGTTGTATCATAGATGTGGGAGCGCTAATGTGATGAAAACGTATTTCTTCCAGTATGGTGCCTGTTTGTGGCTGTGTCACATCTAATTCCTGCACCAGTTCTAGACTGAGAGACCTAGGGATTGTGGGATGTATAGTTTCTTCATAGGAAGTGTCAGTTCTTAGACTGCACAAAGAGGTGATGCAATAACCTGTGTAATGCCATGCTGCATGCATCCTGTTCAGACACAAACAGAAATTGCTGACAAAGGAATGTGGGGATTTATACTACTATAGGCTATGAGTAAAACCAACAAATGGCACCATGAAACTACATGATCCATGTACATTTTATGCAAATGAAAAACACAAGGTGCAGGTAGGAAGGTTTATAATTCTTCTTTTAGATTTCCCTGCATTTTCTGGTCCAAAGACCAAACGTGCAATAAGGGGAAATATTCTCAGACAGCTGTCACTGGAATAGTCCTCATTGACCGATTTCTCCTTACTTCCTGTTTCAGTGACCACTCTAAATGGATGGATATACCCAGAAGGAAAACAAACGGCCAAACAAATATGACAGTTCTGTGTTTAAAATAATTGACTCTACATACGGTTTAGGGTGGCTTCACACTGATCTGCTGCACTTTCCCAGAGACTTCTACTATGTCCTGCAATTTTGATGTGTTTTTTGAAAGTGCATGCTTTCACAAATTCCCATAGACTTCTATCATGTCCCATGATTTTGGTGCAAAGTGCAGCCAACCCCCACGAAAGCCGCACACTACGCTGCACCCAAAGTGCAGAGGGGCAGTATGAAGGCGCCTGTAATCGGGTGTTAATGATCATTCTTCTTTCTTTCTAGATTTGTGCCCTGCTCTGCCTATTATTGAACATAGGCCATGTTTGGCTTTTGTCCCAAGTGTTTGCTCTGTTTCAGTGTCAAAGGTTCATTTGCTGGTCATGGTAAAGGGTGACCCAGCAAGTACTAGAAAAATATGACCTTGGGGTTTGTTTTTCAATGTTTTCAGACAGCTAGCATGTAAAGTTAAATTGCATGTCCAGTGGGCAAATATTTTCAGTTCTTCATGTCATTCCCTTAACATGCTTGTTGTATCGTATTCATATTCTTGTTTTATACTATACACTGGTTTAAACAAATGTATTCACGTATATATTCTTAAGGCCCCTTTTCACACGGGCATTCTGATCAGGTTTGCCTGTCAGTTTTTCAGGCGGACCTGATCGGATGTTCCATTCAGCCCTATGGATTGGCGGATGTCAGCTGACACCCGCCGCTATCCAATCCTGTCCGTGATATCCAGACAGATGGAAACCCTATTTTCCATCCATCTGGAGAATCGGATAGGATCGGATGAAAACGGACAGGCGGTCCGTTTTTTTATTTGATCTCCATAGAGTAGAGCGGGGCTTTGACAGATCCATCTCAGCATAGTGAGTAGAGACGGGCCTGTCATCTGCCTGCTCAGCGGGGATCAGTGGATCGGAGACAAGCCTATGTGAAAGGATCCTACCTCAAAAGAAACCTAGCCACTCTCTCTTAGGCAATTTTCACACTTTTTTTTTTTTTTTTTTTTTTTTAGCAATGCCTGTGTAATCTTGAGGTCTATGAACCTCAAGTCGCATCAAAGGCGGACCAAAGTAGTGCAGGGACTACTTTGAAGTCTCTTTGACTTGAATTTGCACAGATATGAATGGTGCTCATTGGAAATCATGAGGTACGACTTGTCATGCAACTTTGCAGTCCCAAGTTGCAGGACAAGTCACACAAGTGTGAAAGGAGCCTAAGGCTCCATTAACAACAATGTGTGTGTGTGGTGTTTTTTTTTTTTTTTATTTTTTTTTTACTTTTTCATGCTTTTTGCAGAAATGCAAGACTTCTTTTTTTTTTTTTTTTTTTTTT
>BLSH010069128.1:1050939-1076376 GCA_018402905.1 Glandirana rugosa | reverse complement strand
TTACTTAATGTGGAACTTTTTTTTTTTTTTTATAATTCAAGTTTTTATTGTCCACCATCTCAGGCTTCAACGACATGGCTGCTGAAACCCAGGCCTAAAAGGAACGAGTTTCTGAGCCAGATTTTCGTGCTTTTCACGAGGTAGGAATCAATTTCCAGGAATATTTATTGAACCTAAAAATCTTATTTGCTTGATTTGAGCGTAATCCATTCAGTCTTCGAGATTACTCTCCCCCTCCCATTCTGGCCTCCTACAAACTGGTCTTGACCCGAATCTAGCTCTCCGCACCCTAAAAGGGTACAGTTCGGCCTTATCCATCCATTTTCAATGCCTTTTTAACTTTGTGTTATCTTGTTAACTTTTATTCAAGGTGTAATTCATTTGAGGCCCTTTTGCAGCACCTCGTGCTTCCCCGGACCCTTATTGGCTCTCTCTGCCTTGCAAAAACCACCCCTTGAACCCATCATCAGGGTGGTCCCCTTTTTTTAGATCTTTGCCAGCAAAGTGGTCTTGTTGATCGCTATGTTTGTCAGATTTATTTTTGATTTGGTGGGCCTTTCCTCTAAACAGACTTTTCTTATACTTACAACCTTGCCGTTGTTGTTACACCCAAGAACTTCCTTTTAGCTAAAGGTGGTTTTAGCATCCCATCTCAGTAAGGACCTTGTTCTGCCATCCTTGTGCCCTGCTCCTAGGCATCCAAAGGAATTCTCTCTACACTGCCTGGAAGTAGTTGAAGTGTACATAAAAGGTGAATACTTCTATTAGACAAACAGCTTCCCTATTTGTGCTTTCTGAGAGACCTGGCAGTGTACACCTTCCTTCAGAATCCACCATTGCATGGCAGATAAGGAATTTTGATTACAAGTGCTTATGTTCAAAAAAAACAAATGGCTCTCCTGCACAGTTACAGATCTCTTGGAGTATCCTGGGCCTATAGGCACCAAGCCTATCATACTTTTTTTTTTTTTTTTTTTTTTTTTTTTACAAGGCTTTAAAGAGGATGTAAACCCTGAGGGGTTTTACTTCCTCTTTATTACCCTGCAATGTAAAGGCATAATGGGCTAGTATGCATCGCATATTAGCCCATTATGTGGCACTTACCGGCATTGGAAGTCTGCCATGTCCTGCGCTGTCCCCGCTGCAGGCCGCGTCCATCTTCTGCCCCTCTTCCTTCCGGGGCCGCGATCTCCGTCTCTGTGACTGGCCAGAGCCGCGTAATATCACTCCAGCACATGCGTGCGGGAGCCGCCAATCGCAGCATGTCAGTGAAGGAACGGCACTTGCTATCATTGCTTAGGGATGTCCTATTGTGTATGAATAGGATGCCCGTGTTCTGTATTTAATAACGTTTAGAGGAGTTTTGACTTCACTATAAAATCCATATTTTGGAGTTCAGCAGAGGACACAAGCCACCTCCCAGAATTCTGCTTATTACAGGCGTGTCCTCAAAAGCTTGCCAGGGTCCAATCACTCGTATGGGTGCTCAACCTGTGGCCCTCTATCTGTTGCAGAACTACAAGTCCCTTGAGGCATTGCAAGGCTGAGAGTTGCAAGCATGACTCTGAAAGGCTGAGGCATAATGGAGCTTGTAGTTCCACTACAGCTGGAGGCCACAGGTTGAGCATTCATGGTATACAAAGGAGGATAACACCGCGCTAGACTATGTAAAAGCACTAGGCAACCACAGCTGCAGCCAAACAGTACTAACCATGTACTACAAACACACTATTTTATAAACAACAGGTTGCGCTAAAATGACGGTAGGTAGATACATATAGCATGCATCCCATAAATACATGTAAATCATACAGTCCAAATAAACATAAATGGTGTAGATGAAAGTAGAGATGTAGATGTATCTTCACAGATATAGACCACCGTGTGATAGTTCAAATTCAGTAGTGATACCTCCACCTCACATCTAATAACTGCTTACCAGATGTAAGCGCTTTGGCTGTACCCCAGCCCGGGTCCCCCCTGGGGATAAATACGACAATCTTGGGGTAGTATTGCACTTACATCAGATAAAAACAACAAGGGCGTCCAAGAACATTAAGCCGGCTGGCTGTAGACTTCAAACACTCAATGGCAGTGACGTCAGCGACCTTCCAGCCCCATGACTATGTCTCGGTAGATGAAACGTACGTCGGGGAAGACGCGCTGACGTCACTGCCATTGAGTGTTTGAAGTCTACAGCCGGCCGGCTTAATGTTCTTGGACGCCCTTGTTTTTATCTGATGTAAGTGCAATACTTTTATTTTATTAAATCCACTGAAACGTTACCACACTATCCGTACCTTCTCTTTCTTTGGGTGCCGTGGTGAGTTTACCTGGGGGTTTAAAGAACCTTATTGGACTGCTATCCTACAAACGCCGGGAGGCGGATCCGGTTAGCCCTTTCCACTACCTTTGTGGTTCACCCAAGCCAACTCTGCTACATCAGGACCCCAAGATTGTCGTGTTTATCCCCAGGGGGGACCCGGGCTGGGGTACAGCCAAAGCGCTTATGCGCTTACATCTGGTAAGCAGTTATTAGATGTGAGGTGGAGGTATCACTACTGAATTTGAACTATCACACGGTGGTCTATATCTGTGAACATACATCTACAGCTCTTCTTTCATCTACACCATTTATGTTTATTTGGACTGTATGATTTACATGTATTTATGGGATGCATGCTATATGTATCTACCTACCGTCATTTTAGCGCAACCTGTTTATAAAATAGTGAGCATTTATGGTGTTTTGAATAAGTTGCTGTCCTGTACTGTACTCGGAATGTACAGGTAAGTTTAAACTTTCTCTGTTCTGTGACGCCAGGGCTGATTGGATGCTTTTGATTTGCATCTAAACACAAAAACAGGAACATTTGATCTAAGAAGCATAAGGTTTATTTTTTTCCTGTGTTTAAAGCGGAACTTTACTGTATCTCAGCACCACAAACTGAAAACTCTATGTAATTAATTTTGAATTTTCAAAGCCCTTCCATCCATCCATGTCTCCATGCTGTATTTTCTTGAGAAATCAGTTTGAAAAACACCCACTAGCTGTCTAAGCAGCAAGCTGGAAGGTGACCTTGTGTACTACTGCCTGAGGCACCATAGGAACAGATAAATGCACACAAGGAGTGCTGGAAATCCAAAGCACTGTTTGCTTTTAGGAGTTTGTGGTTTCACCCTTCCTATTATATATACCGTGTTGGCTTGTGCTGTTGTAGGAGCTGGGATCTGAATACCATGTAGTGAAGCACATTTTGTTGCTATCAACACCTTTTTGCTTTATCCCATATGATCCACAACATTATGTGGCAGCATTGTTTCTTTTCATTCCAAGAAAATTTGGAAACTAGTCAGTGTGGTCATGGAGACCCCAGATATTTTAGGGGGCCAGGATACATTTGCTTCCCTTCACCATAGTGGAAAAGGAGGTTCAGAAAGTCAAGCACCAGCTGTAATTTTTGGTGAGCTGGTTGCTGTGTAGGTCTTCTTTTCTCCCTTTTTTTTTTTTTTTTTTTTTTTTTGTTTATGGAACCACAAATCTATCCAAAATTGCACCTATCAATATATTCTAAATCTGCGCCACTAAGGATGCGAGTGATTCAAATAAAATCAATTCAGGGTAAACACAGAGTTGAGGGTGTATCTTCTAGTACACAGCGAGCTGCTACTTTAAAATAAACATTAAACTTTCCAGAAACATGTGACATGACACATAAGTATCGCTAAAAGGGGAGTATGATATAACTGAATAAATCACGAAACGTTCCCAGCATATCACTGTCAACCAATGTGCTGGGGAAAAAAGCAATTCTTATATCTTAATGCATAGCTGACAGCCAATGAGCTGAGAGTTAGTCAACAGCACGTCCTTAACAAACATAAGTCCTTCTCATCAAGCTGCAACTCAGTCTATTAAACACCACGTGATGAGTGATAATCCTTATAAACGAGTCCAGTCTGTATGTAGGTTATTAAAAAGAAAATGATCCCCCTTTTAATGGGACTTTTGTTAGGCAGCAAACCACCACTCTTAATCACATTTCATCAGAAAATATATTTTATTTAAAATAGGATTTACTTGTATAGAGCAGACCCTATACACCATAAAATTGAATTATATCTTAACATGACGGATCAGAAAAGAAATATATCACAAGGTTGACCATATATGAATATGTGTACATAGCTTTAAGTAATGATGAGGAACCATCCGTTGTCCAGGAAAGGGAAGATGGTATTCAATGTCCCAGTATCCTCCAACGTTAAACGTTTCGGGTCCCTATCAGACCCTTCCTCAGGGAAGATATTCAACGGAGTCACTCTTTTGTAAAATATATAATTCTTGATCCGTTTCAGCAACCTGCATCCCACTTCTTGGACACAAGAAATGTGTCGTATATTGCTGGGTCAATTTGGTCAAAAATTATGACCCCTGTGAGTCTGCCTCAAATGGAGCACGCTGCGCCACCGTTTTGGATTTATTGATGTTTAATTATTGAGTTGGGTTTGATTGGATGATCGGGGGGATCTGCCACTGGTCACCATGTGACCTGAGAGGGAAGGTATCTTTCCGTCCCAGATCTCTTAGTTCCAAGTCTGTCTCTCCTGGCGCTGCGCCTGGAGTGACTCCGTTGAATATCTTCCCTGAGGAAGGGTCTGATAGGGACCCGACATGTTTAATGTTGGAGGATACTGGGACATTGAATACCATCTTCCCTTTCCTGGACAACGGATTGTTCCTCATCATTACTTAAAGCTATGTACACATATTCATATATGGTCAACCTTATGATATATTTCTTTTCTGATCCGTCATGTTAAGATATAATTAAATTTTATGGTGTATAGGGTCTGCTCTATACAAGTAAACCCTATTTTAAATAAAATATATTTTCTGATGAAATGTGATTAAGAGTGGTGGTTTGCTGCCTAACAAAAGTCCCATTAAAAGGGGGGATCATTTTCTTTCTAACTGAACGTATAGGGATGAGGCAGCTACCACAGTGACTTCACTGACATGTGGAACATTGATTTAATAGTTTATCAAAAAGTTTCCAAAATCAGACAGGCAATGCTTGCTGTAATACACAACCCCCTTTAGCCTTCACAGAGTGAGCATGCAGGTGACCACCTTCCCCCTTTAGATTAGTCGCTTACCAAAACTTTGTGCTAGGCAACTCTCATGCTCTAGCCACAGCGTTTTTGAGTGCTAATCCTGCACATCAGAGGAACACACACTGGATGCTGTTCCGCCTCGTAGGTGTGTACATGTGAATGGAAGAAAGCAAGTGCCGAACATAGTGCAAAACCGTACAGACTTTAATTAATGAAAATCTATAAGAAACACGTCCCCCCTTCGGTCAAACTCTTACCAGAGGGAAGAGGATCAGTGCATATAAAATCAGACACAGGCACCACTCGTCCCTGGACAGGTGAAACAGCTCCACAGTTAGCCTCTGTCCCTTCGATTCCCACTCCTCCGTCCAGTGGGGAGTCGAGCCGAATGTGTGGATCGTCTTCTTGTGGGTGTTGCCGTACCAGCCAATCACGACGCGTTTCGTCACTCAGGACTTCAACTGGTGATTCTGTTAATTAAAGTCTTTATGGTTTTACACTATGTTCAGCACTTGCTTTCTTTCATTCACATGTATACACTAATGAGGCGGACCAGCATCCAGTGTGTGTTCCTCTGATGGCAGGTTTAGCACTCAAAAAAACGCTGTGGCTAGAGCATGAGAATTGCCTAGCACAAAGTTTTGGTTAGCGACTATTCTAAGGGGGAAGGTGGTCACCTGCATGCTCACTAGGAGAAGGCTAAAGGGAGTTGTGTATTACAGCAAGCATTGCCTGTCTGATTTTGGAAACTTTTTAATAACCTACATACAGACTGGACTCGTTTATAAGGATTATCACTCATCATGTGGTGTTTAATAGACTGAGTTGCAGCTTGATGAGAAGGACTTATGTTTGTTAAGGATGTGCTGGTGACTAACTCTCAGCTCATTTGCTGTCAGCTATGCATTAAGATATAATAATTGCTTTTATCCCTAGCACATTGGTTGACAGTGATATGCTGGGAACGTTTCGTGATTTATTCAATTATATCATACTCCCCTTTTAGCGCTACTTATGTGTCATGTCACATGTTTCTGGAAAGTTTTTTTGTTTATGCTTCTTTCTCCTTTCTCCTCCCTTTTGCCTCCTTTCTCCTCCTTTCTCCTTCTTTCATTCATTTTATTTTATTTTTTTAGAATTTAAAACCTGTATTTAAAGACATTCTGATTATTGCAGGAGCACTTCCTGAACAACACATGGACTCACCTTGGCAATGTCACTCGAAGAGAATTGGAGAATAACTTGAATTGCTGTGGTCTGTTAAACAACACGAATAGCAAAGAATTCAATGAGGAATATGCTTTTTGTGACGCGGTATGTGCTGTAAAATTATATTCGCAGATATTTTAGTAAATATAACATTTGCTTTTTTTTTTTTTTTTTTTTACCCTTTCTTTCCTGACATTTGAAACTGTTCTGATGAGACTACAGGTGGTCCCTGGGTTACAAACATCCGACATGCAAACGACTCCTACTTAGAAATGGAGGGAGACAACAGGAGGTGAGAGGAATTCTACCCCTAGGAAGGGAAATTCACTCCTGTAAGTAATCATGGGGGAAAAGGTGTCGCCACTGGAGCTGTATAACCAATCCTTGTTTCCACAACAACCCAAAATTTTCAAAATCCAGTTGACACAGACAGCAAAACAAACATTACAGGGTTGGTAACCCTTCCCTATGCTATCCAAAAGAACATAAAAATTAATTTTTTGGCTGGAGCTACACTTAAAAATTGTATCTGTTCAGACTTACAAATTCAACTTAAGAACAAACCTACAGACCCTATCTTGTTTGTAACCAGGGACTGTCTGTATTATGCGAGCAGATGAGTCATCCATTGTTTTTCTGACTCATTGGTCACCCTCACATCTGTTTTCTTTTTGGTTGGCTTTTGGACACCTTTTATGCTTATCAAAGGCCTTTTTCCTTTCACAATTAGGACTGCAAGCATCAACAACATTCTAGGTGTGAAACCTGTGGGGACAAAATGTTAAACCATGCTGGTGAAGCCCTGAAAATCCTTGGAGGTGTAGGACTCTTCTTCAGCTTCACAGAGGTAAATGCATAATTTGATTCTGAAATCAGTATAAAGGGTAACAAAAACGTAAAGTTCCGGTAGACAAGCATGTATTCCAATATGGGATCCAAACCTTTTTCATCTTAATGTATTCTCTGCATTTAAGGTGAAAAATTTCCCAGTAGTTTTATTGTATCACTCCTCACCTCCCTAAATTCACTCGATCCAACTCTGTGCCCATCTGCAGCGGCTCTCTTCTTTCTTCCTACTCACAGGACACATAGGCAGCCATTGACTCCTGCTGCTGTCATGCAAATCCTGTGAGCAGAGAGTGGGGGAGCTGAGCCACGCTGTGTACATCTATGGACGCACACAACCAGGCTCGGGGGGGCAAGCCGGCACGTGTGCCCCTATAGTACATGGCTTCTATGGGGGGACACATGCATGGAAGGAGTGGAAATTTCTGGCGGGGAGCAAAAGAGGAGGTAATGGATGCTCTGTGCAATACAATTGCACGGAGCAGGCCAATTTAGCGTGTTTATTTTTGGTTAAAAAAAAAAAGGTTACTTTTTAGAACCACTCTAACATATAATGAGCATTCTAGCAAACGGAGTGTTTCTTCCTGGATTTATAATCCTTTCATGTGACTATTTGTGGGCTTCCTTTTCAGAAATATTGTGTAGTTCTCTATAATGAGAACAAACTGAAAGCTCATGATTGTTACATAAGTTTCCCTGTACTCCCCAGAGACAGCTGACTACCAACAATCTTCATTGAGCAAATGTAATTTATAAACTGGACACTTTTTTTTTTTTTTTTTTGTTTTATACTGTGCTTGAACTTTTGTAGTCATCCTGTTGAAATGCAGCATTAATGGCTTTTAGTTTACCCCCAAAACATTGTCATACTATAAAAGATTGGACCTATTACCTATTCAAATGGTTAAGGCCCCTTTCACATTAGAGATCCGATCAGGTCCGGCTGTCCGTTTTTCAGCCAGACACTATTGGACCCTCCATTCTCTTCTATGGAGCGCCAGACTGGACCTTTTGTCTGTTTTCCTCTGGGTCCAATCCGGCAAAAAATGGAAGGGGATCTGTTCCCCCTCCAGCTGGCCAGATTAGATTGGAGGGCAGCCGAGTGTAAACAGACAGCCTCTTTATTTACATCCACGTGCCCATAGAGCAGAGAGGGCTGTGTCCGTGGCACTGCATACGTGGAGTGGACATTGACCTGTCATCTGCCTGCTCCACTCATCAGGGGATCAGCAGATGGGTCCCCTGCTGACCAAATACAGATCTGGCCTCGGTGTAAGGACCTTAAAGGGTAACTCCACTTTTGTGGGGGAAAAAATAGCAAATAAAGAAAACGATAATATAGCGTATACAATTGTGATGATACAAGCTATATTGTATTTGAATGTTATTAAAAATTACCTTTCCTTTTCAATATGCAGCTGCTGTAATTTTCTGAGAATGCATTGCAATATGGCTACCTGGAGTTGTTCTGTACACAAAATGTGTACTGACCACTCTCCAGAAACAACATTTCCTGCTTGTGTGATTTGGCTCACCAGTTTTCCCAGAAATCTGCCTAAGATTAAAGTCACATTTCAGGCATCCGCTTCAACAAAATTGTCATTTTTGGAGAGATACTTTTAATAGGAGCACATCTAAATGATGCAGGCCCAGTAGGTTTCCTCATTAGTGCTCTCCAGCTGCACACCTGCTTGATAATAATGAAACCACTCCCATTAGATTCACACAGTAGAGGCACAGACAAAGGCTTTCTTCAGAATAACAAAAGATGGGAATCTGCAACAAAGATTGTTCTAATCCATGCAATGTACATAGATCACCAAGGGGGGGAGGGAGATGTGTTTGTTTTTTTTTTTTTTTTTTTTTCTTTCCCCTTTCTTCTCAACAAAAGTGGAGTTGCGCTTTAAAACACGAGGCCTGTAGAACTGGCCTAGGGAAATTATGATGCAGTGGAAGAGACTCCTGCCCCTTTTGGGTAGACACCTTGTTCAAAGACAAGACCGTATGTGATGACTTCACTCAAAGGGAAGCATTTAGTCATTCAGACGTTATAAAAGACTTTTACCCAGCGAGCGCCCAGAGAATAGTAGCAGTAACTGATATTGAAGGGCAGTTCCACTAAACATTTTACAATCAAATTGGTCTTTAATTTTATTTAAAAAAAAAAAAGTCTACTAGTAGAAAACATGTTTAAAAATGGAAAGTGGTGCCACTGCTCCTTTTCCTTTTGATTCTTGAAAATGTTTACCATGCTGACACCTATGGCCTTCAAATGTAGCCCCATTTTGTCTTCATATACATAAGATTCCTTATTTGATTAAAGCAGAACTCCGGGATCAGCAAGAAATCCCCATTAGTACACCCCCTACACTAAACCGTTAATACATTTGTGAAATTCCTTACCATTGAAGAGAAAAGTTTGATTGAATTCTCAGGAAGTCCTCTTTCTAATTCAAAAAAGTGCACCATGTAGTCTGCCAGGGAGGAGCTGTTACACCAGGGATTACATATCCTCTCCATACTGTAATCAAACTACACTTCCCATCATGCTTTGAGAAATGCAGTGAATGTGGGAGGGTACACTAGGCCTGTACATGTTAAATGTGAACAAGCCCACTTCAACACCCTCCCAATTTGCAGCCAGCCACACTACTCAGTAGCACACAGCAGGATAGGTAGGTTACAGCCTTATAAATGCAAAGCATGTTTGTGCTCTCCTCCTCTAGCTACAACAGGAGATTAAACATATTGCCCTGACTTGCTTTATGTAATCATTACTGAACTGTAGACACATGCCCATAATGATATATTATACACACTGTACTCTGCTGTAATTCACTATTATAAATATTCCTTCCCCTGCTATAGCTTTGAAATCCTAACAGCAATTAGTGCTGGTATGGTGTATGAGAACATCTCCAACCGCACCACAGAAAGCGAGCTGGGACATGATGCTTTACATCAGCATGTGGCACAAGTAAATGTCGACGTGAGAAAAAACAAAGTTACAGCGCTAACTTACTAATAATAACACAATAATGGTGGAAATCTCAATGAACTTCAATATTCTCACAATACCGGTCTCTGTTATATGTAACATCACATATAATGAATATCACATTGAAAATAAACAATGACTGCAAACTTTGCAGGGATAATGGAAATCCCTCCTACAGATATTTGGCAGTGGACGGTGTCCACTGCTCATCAGTGCAACCTCATCATTGCCACCTGGGTGCAGCCTCAGTGCAGTTTATTAGTGCCCATAAGGCAGCACTGATAAGTGCAGTCTATCAGTAAATGCCTTAAAAAAAAAAAAATGACTGTGCTACTGTCAAAACCTATATTAGCTGCTGACACTCCAATCCGAAAAATTGTGCAAGTGATAAATTCAAAAAGTGCAGCGCTAAACATAAACCATTAAATGTGCAAAGCAAGCAAAAACAATTACAATATGCAAGTATGAACATAAACCATATTTAAATGTGCAAAACAAGCATGGAAATGCAATGTGCAAGTATGCAAATCGATGTGAGCTCATATATGAGGTAATGTTACCATATACCATTAATACTAAAGTGCATAGTGCTACACACCACCATTTAAAAATAAATATTAAAAAGTCCACGTATAAAAACTAGAACTGAAAGTGCAAGGCAGCCATTGTGCATTCAAAGTAAGGAAGGTTGAAAGTCGAAATCAACTCTGTATAGATAAAGGTTAACCACTGTCCACTGAAGGCGTCACCTGGGACTGTGCATCCGCCACCCAGAAGGGAGATTAAATACTCTTACCAGAGTGCATGGACTCTATTGCCAGCGGCAAAGAGTCAAACAAGCATAAAGATGGAACTGTGTATTGATGCTCTGAGGAACAGTCACTGGAGATCTGTTGCCACAGTATACCACAACTTCACCACTGAGTTGAATCTTGGGCTACACGGTTTATAAAAGAAAAAAAGGCCTCCACATAGTGTAAAACCATTATCCACAAGTTTTATTAAAGGGTAGAACACTTACATTAATGCTGACGTTTACAGGCACATCAAAAAGGTATGCCGTGATCACATCAGAGTTCCAAACCGCACAATAGCATGGAGCAGGCTCCATACGACCCTGCCTTATCAGTGCCCATAAGTGCAGCCTCAATGCAGTTTATCAGTACCCATCAGTGAAGCATCATCAGTCCAGATTATCAGTGCAGCATGTGCCCACAAGTGCAGTCTCATCTGTGCCCATGTTTGCAGCAGGGATTGTTAGACGAGCCGGCTGGATGACAGAGCAGAGGTCTCCCGCTATAACAGATCTTGTATGTGATACACTGATTGCCGTAATGTCCCGCCTCCTGGACCGGCTTTGTGATAGACAGCACACTGGTCCAATGCTGGTCCAAGAGGCGGGACATTAAAGCGATCAGTGTTTGCACATACAAGATCTGTTATAGCGGGAGATCTCCTAAACAATCCCTGCTGCACTTACAGATGACCATCGGGCAGGCGGGAGGTTGTTGGGGGCGGTGAGTGCAAGAAGCGGAGGAGGACGACACCACCTCCATGGGCGTTACAGACGGGGGCCTGTGAGACCCCTCCGCCCACTACAGCAAGTGGGGACGGAAGTACAAATCTTGCTAGCTGTGGAGAACTAAAAATGGGAATTGCCAAGACCGGTGGCTGAGAGTACAGGAGGAATAGCAGCCACCGGTCTTCCAAACAGGAAAGCACTGGGGATTAACATTTTTTCTGCTAAATCAGCAGGCTATTGCAGAGGAACTACATAGCTCACAGGAAGATAGATGGCATAGTCGGTGAAGGTAGATCAGCAACAAGGACATGGAAAAGAGTTCTGTTTTAAGACCAATTGTGTGGCTGATAACACTCCTAAAGTTGTAGTCGCTTAGCTAGATGTTCGAGTAATAATTTGCTATTTCAGTGATGCACTTATCCTTGGGCCCTGTTAACACTGGCATTAGAATCGGGTGTTTTGAGGTCCTTTTTTTCTGCTGCCCAAACAGGCATCAAAGCAGTCCACATTTGATAATATGAGTAGCGGACAGAGCTGTTCACATGTACAAAAAAAAAACATTTAGCCTTTTTGTTGCTTTGTGGCAAAAGTGAAGCTACATGTTGAGTCTGGGAGAAGTTGAAGCTCGTCAGCTCCTTCCATTCAAGTTTATGATAACTCACCCTGTATCGTTTTATAGCCCATTTAACAAGCTTTTATCAAAAATTCAGTGACGTGGAAAAAAAAAACTTCCCCCTTAATTAAAAAAAAAAGAACACATGGAGGGCATCTAGGTTGGTTCCATGATCTTTTTTTTATTAAGTACAAAAAGAAAAACCTAACAAAATACCAAAGAAGGACCAATTCAAGATACTAGCACAAGTGTGAGAGTCCTAAAGACAACCAATGGGTCGTCATGGGTCTAGTAAGACCAACTGTAAATGTAGGGTCCAAATCACAGTGCGTTCAAGTTGTTACAAAACAAAGCCAAAATAACTAAACTATAATAAAAACAGAAACCACATCCGTAACCTAAAATGAATAAATATTCAAGGGTGAGACCCCAGGGTATCTTCTGGGAAGCAGTAGTGACACAATCTCAGAATAATACATAGAAAGCCCCAATGTTAGCAAGAACAGTGCACATGTTTGGGAGTCTGGAGGAAACTTCTTCGAGCAGTAAGTTAAAGTAAGTAAGTTAAAAAAAAAAAAAAAACAGAAAATAAAGAGGGTGGGAGTAAAGGGGCATCTGAGTTTCGCTTCTTCTAACACACCTTAAATGCATCAAAAATGCACAATATTGATATAGGTGAGTTTGATTTGCGCTACTGTCAGTGTTAGAATTTTTTGGCAAGTATAAACTTAGCCTTATTGCTTTGTACTTTGCTGTCACTACTTAGGCCCCTTTCACACTTGTGTGACTTGGGACTGCAAAGTCACATGACAAGTCGTACCCCATGATTTCCAATAAGAACCATTCATATCTGTGCGATTTTCAAAGTAGCCCCTGCACTACTTTGGTCCAACTTTGATGCGATTTGAGGTCCATAGACCTCAAGATTACACAGACATTGCTTAAAGTCACATCAAAATGGTGCGACTTTCAGGTCGCACAAGCGTGAAAGGGGCCTAACACCTAAGCCCAGGTTCACACTGTAGCGAACACAGCGATTTTGTGAACCGATCTGGGTGTGCCATTAAAGCGATTGTATAACCTGCTTGGACATTTTAACCTACAGGTAAGCCTATAATAAGGCTTACCTGTAGGTAAAATGAATATCTCTTAAACCTGCACGGTTTAGGAGATAATCACCCTGCATGCAGCCACTGACTTCAGCGGCGCATGCGCTCTGAAGGTCCGGCGGATCGTGTCGGACCTTGCGATGCATACTGCTATTGTCTTGCTGGTGTGTGTGTGTGTGTGTGTGTGTGTGTGTGTGTGTGTGTGTGTGTGTGTGTGTGTGTGTGTTTTTTTTTTTCTTTTTCTTATTCAGTGGTTTACTACCGCTTTAACATTTGTATTGACACCTGCAGCGGTTCACAGAAGACAGTGTGAACTGCCTGTGGGAGAGATGCGATGTGGGAACCGGCGCTGGTTCCCGCATTGCTACATTGTGAACCCAGGCTAAAACAGGAAATCATAGACTAGCAGTGTCAGTTTGCATGTGCTTTAAAAAACTGCTTGGATGGAAATTAAATGATATTTAGGTAGCTCTCTTTGTAAAAGACAGTAGTTGTGTGCTTATCTGATGTCCTGTGTGCATTCTTTATTTTTTTTTCAGATCCTAGGTGTTTGGCTTGCATTTCGGTACCGGAACCAGAAAGACCCTCGAGCAAATCCAAGTGCTTTTCTATAGTGTTACTGAACAGCTGCCCACAATCTTTCAATCAAATAATTTTATTTTACAGTTTTGGTCCCATTTTTTAGCTGCTAATTTCTGACACTATGATTCCATGTTCAAATTGGCTCCAAGAAAGAGACAGGGAACAACCAAGTGAACCTGGATATAGGGTCTTGTTATGAAAAAAACATACATTTTTGGGGGCAGGGTATGGAGAAACCAACAATGAGATGTCTTGTGGTGCTGAGCATTTAGTGTGCCTTAGGATCTACTGATTCCAAGGCAGAGAACACTTGTATGCTAGCAATATGGCCACTTGCATGTCCACTTCATATTTTCGGTAGTGTCATTTAATGTCCCAAGCAGTGCATGGTGGGAAAAGGGACACGTTTTTGCCATGGTTTTTAGAGAGCGGATTGAGTGATCGGTCGATTTGATGTATGTTAAAAATACATATCATTCTTGAGATGATGTTTCTTAGGCTCATGGCAAAGGGTGAAAAAAAGACTGATTCTTGTAGTGTTTTTATAGAACCACTGGACTTTGATAGGTAGTCTATTACATTTTAGAAGCTGTACATACTATTGATAAACTTGCTCTAGCCTGTATACCCTTGTTGCGCGCACACAGGAAATTGAATAGTGTTTTCACTGGAGTCTCACTGATGTAACAGAAGAGCTGCCGGACATCGGTCATGTGGATTATTCATGTCTCCAGTACAACTTGTTTGGACTTGGACTTTGACAACTGATGTATATTTATTTATAAGAATGCTACTACCTTCTTAGTACATATGTATATATGACCTTTATGCTATTCATTGTGCAGCTCTAATAGGTAGGGGTAAGACCTTTCCTGGACAACTGGTTGAACAGATATGGAAGGATGATGATAATAAAAGGCTTGTAGGTACTCATACTATTTTTGTTTTTTTTCTATTCCCCCTTTACCTATCGCTGTCAGTTCTTGGATGTAGATTCTAACAAATGGGTCTGAATGAGCTTTCTGCTTGGAACATACATAATTCCTGCTCTTTATGTTCCAGTACAAATGCCTACACAAAAACTGACATTTAGGCCCCTTTCACATGGGCAATCCAAGCAGGTGCGCCTGTCCAGTTTTTTCAGGCAGACCTGATCGGACCCGCCAGTCTCTTCTATGGAGCAGTGGATGTCAGCAGACACATCTGCTGACACCTGCCGCCATCCGATCCTGTCCTCCAAAAACAGACAGGTGTGGGACCTATTTCCCATCCGTCTTGTGGATCGATTCAGATGGAAACTGACAGGCAGTCTGTTTCCATCCGGTTACCCCATAGATGAGTGGTCTGTGTCTGCTCTGCATAGCGGAGCAGACACGGACCTGTCATGCGCCTGCTCAGCAGGGATTAGTGGAGAGATTCCCCACTGAGCAAGCAGATCCCGCTTCACGGAGGCGCCCATGTGAAAGGGGCCTTAGGATCTCTGCGGTGTGCAGCCCATTGCTTTAGACTAGCTGCCCTGGGAGACACCAGAATGACAGCCAGTAATTTTCTTCCCTGGCATTACCAAAGTCTGGTACAAACTGGTAAATATCACAGCCCTGAAAGTGTTTATTTTAGATCTTTGGTTCTGATCACTTCCTTTTTAAACTTTAACATTTTTCCAATTAAGTTATTAAAACCTTTTGCATAAACCAATTGTAATTTGTTTAGTGCTGCATTAAAGGGTCAAGCGTTCACATTTTGTCTAAATATGCTTTTAAACTGTAGTGTTTGTTTTTTGTGTGTTAAGGTCCCCCCCTCCCCCTCCCCCTTTCCTCCCTGTGCTACTTGCCTCACCATGGTTCCCTGCTCCTCCTGGTGCATTTTGGTATGAAGAAGCATGTGATGGTGGTCAGGTAATCGCTAGGCTCAAGTGCTATCGCGTGACCAGGGGTTGTGAAGTCTCTGCTCTCCTTGAAAGCCAACATGGGGGATTTTAGTGCTGGCTGCATTGGAGACGGGTGTGAGAAAAAAAGCCCTGGCAAGGTAAAGCTTCACAAGCGATGCTGTCACTTTCTCCCTAATGAGGAGGGTCTCTATCTTGAATAGTGCTCTAGAAATGCTTAATCATATATCAACTAGCTAAAGTTTACACCATAGAACGGCACAGTGGGGTAGTGAATAGCACTTTTGCCTGTCAGCAAAAGGGTCGCTGGTTCGAATCCCAACCACGACACTACCTGCCTGGAGTCTGCATGTTCTCCCTGTGGCTGCGTGGGTTTCCTCTGGGTACTCCAGTTTCCTCCCACACTCCAAAGACATGCTGGAAGGTAAATTAGATCCTGTCTAAATTGGCCCTAGTATGTGTATGTATGAATGTGAGTTAGGGACCTTAGATTGTAAGCTCCTTGAGGGTAGGGACTAATGTGAATGTACAATATATATGTAAAGTGCTGTGAAAATTGACAGCGCTATAGAAGTACCTAAAATAAAAATAGAACCTGGTGCCCTTGAGCCAGGATTTGCCTGTTTGAAACCTCAGACAGGGCTATCTATCTGGGATGAGCTATTGAGTTCCAGAAACAACCATCTCCAATTAACAAAACTGAAAAAAACAAAACTTTGTGAAAAAAGATGAGCTCCACCTGCTGCATATATTCATATCCACTATTTCTCTTCCAAATAAGTGTAGCATGTGTTCAACAAGACTATACATTGCCTTGAAAACTCCTTTTAAATATTCAGAGATTTTTTTTTTCTTTTTTTGCTAGGTAGCTAAATGATCAACTTTGCAAGTTGTATTTCTTGGTCGCTCCGTGCCACTGCATTTCAGGATGTGTCTAGGCCTCGTGCATACAGGGTATTTTTTGACTGTTTTATAGCAGCTGTGTTTAGCTGCAGATGTTTTTTTTTCTACAGTCAAACTCTCCATGTTATCCTATGTGTTCATGCACACATAGGCTGTTATCAACTGTTTTGGGCAGTGATGTTTTTGAGCTGTAAAAAAAACCCAAGACCAATGGGTTCTGAGAGATGTTTTTCAGCTGTAAAAGCGCTAAAAAATGCTGATCCCCATCGTTTTTGGACATTTTAGAGCAATTGAGGAAAAAAAAAAAAACGCTGGCCCTTTAAAAACGCTGATAAAAACTGAAAAAAAATCACTGATAAGCTACTGACGTTTTTAGAATTTTTTTTTTTTTTTTTTTTTTAACGTCCTGTGTGCATGAAGCCTTAAAATCATTACAATTAAGTAATATGCAACTTAAGGTGCTTGAACACTGCCAAAAAAGGAAGGCTGTATTCCTATATATAACCCCTCCCATTCTCAGCTAGCCTTCGTGTCATCCCCACCTTCCCCCTTATTTTATTCAAATGAGATACAGTACTTTCCTCTTAAATCTGTGTTCAATACAGCGAATGGAACATCAATGTATTAAGTTATATACCATGGCGACTAGAAATTGCATCCTGGTGCCTGGGCTTTTGTCATCCCATTTACTGTCCCGGGGTCCCACAAAGTCCGCACCGCAGGCAGGCTGTACACAGGGCCATCCTAACATACTGGCCAGCCTGGGCACTGCAGTCCCACCACATTCTCTAGCGCTTCGCAGGGGTTAAGGAACACCCCCCTCCAAAGCACAGTATTCGCTGCTTGGATGTATGCTGCTGTGATCACATGGGATGAACAGGAGAGGAGGACAGTTGGGAATTGGTGCAGTATACATCTCACTCACACAAGCAGCAGTGGTAAGATTATGGCCAGATCTAGGGAGCAGCTGGTGGAGCGGCACCCCCAAAAGTCCACCACCACTCCTAATGCTGTGCTGGCAGTCTCCCATCCCTACACAGTACACAGCTTGATCAAAGCACTAAGCTCCCCCTTCCTCCTCATCTGATTCTGTTACACACAGCTACAATGTGCAGTGTAAAGCAGGCTACTGCAACTATGCTGGTGTTCTGACCATGGATTTTCACAGGTCAGCACTTAACACAGTAGCCAGCTATACAATGTACACATCATGGCGATGGTATGTGTAAGGCAGTGGTTCTCAATGCCTGTCCTTGGGACCCACCAACAGGCCAGGTTTACAGGATAACTGAAATATATCACAGGTAATATCATTTGCTGCTCAGTGATTGCAGTATTCTAGTCTGCATCTCCCCAAGGTAATACTTAAAATCTGGCCTGTTGGTGGATCCCGAGGACAGGAGTTGAGAACCACTGGTGTAAGGGAATCAGGTTTCAGCTTCAGTGGGTGCTATGTGGGAAACAGGTGATCTTATTGCCTATACTTAGGCTGTATTCAGTGCATGGATGGGAGAAAGAGCTCTGCCTAGTGCACTGTCAGCAGTGACCCCTGTATTGTGCCCTGCTGTCTAGGGTACAGAGGAGTGAGCTACAGGTCTGTTTCATGCCTCGCTTTGGAATTTAAAAAAAAAAAGGCTCCTAACTAGGTGGCTCCTAGATTCAAAGCAAATTTGTCAAGCACTGCACTACTCTATTAACTCAGTATGTGCTCTCTGAAAATACACCAATTACGGATACTTCACAGGGCACAGGCTTCTTTAAAGTGAAACTAAACCATCCTGTCCTTTCCAGCTAAGGAAACTGCAAATGTGATTAGTTATGCCAACCAGCCATTTAAAGTGATACTATAAACATGTTCTACTTACCTGCTCTATGTAGTAGATTTGCCCAGATCCCACTCTTCTTGGCTTCCGGCCTCTCCCTCCTGTTGAGTGCCCCATAGCAAGCAGCTTGCTATGGGGGCACCACAACCAATAAGAGTGCGCTGGTACACAAGAGTAGTAATGGCCATATAAATGATAAAAAAAACAGGCAATTTATTGGGTGTAAAAACCAGGGGAAAGTATTTTCCTCACGGTCAGACCTGCTCAGATGGCAGAATGGAAGATGCCCCTGTTCCTGTAGTACAGTGGTTCTCAACTCCAGTCCTCGGGATCCACCAACAGGCCAGATTTTAAGTGTTACCTTGGGGAGATGCAGACTAGAATACTGCAATCACTGAGCAGCAAATGATATCACCTGTGATGCATTTCAGTTATCCTGCAAACCTGACCTGTTAGTGGGTCCCGAGGACTGGAGTTGAGAACCACTGCTGTAGTAGATGTTGAATAGAAGATGTTAGTTGCTGTGTGGGGGGGGAGCGAAGTAGCCGCAGTGTGCAAAACCATGGCTGTGCCTCAAGCTCTCAGATGGTAAGCCTGTCCCCAGATGACAGGAACAGGCAGCCCAGAGTTTAGAGATGCCGAGAGCCAGGATCAGTGTGACAGATGCTGTCCGCCGCTTAATTTCTGGGAATGTGGGAGGCAGGTCACATGATGGGATCCATCTCGTGATGCGGTGGTCAATACAGAAACAACGGAAAATCAGGGCTGGGGAGCAGGTTCCAGGATGAGATCACATTGGCGTCAAGGTCCTGGAGTCTGGTCACAATGAGACTACATGTTTCAGGAAATTCCCTTCGCCAGGTCATGTGACCAGTCTCTAGAGGCACTGAGAATCTAAAGAATAAGACTTCAGGAGGGGCAAATTCCCTGGGGCAGAAAACCACTCTAAAGGGGTGCAAACAGCAATAATTCTGGGTGTTGGGGTGTCAGCAAGGCCTGCTGTCCGGACTGGCTTGGACTGACCCAGAATATCTTTTAAGGATCCAGTGAGAATAACCTTAGCGTAAGAAGTAAGACACACAGACAGGTTGTACGCCAAAATTATTCTGAGTTGTATTTCTTTAAGTCTAGTCATTTATACAAAACTGTGAAGGTCGTTACAAAGTTAATGATATTCTAAATTACATGAGACTATAGGTTAGCAATTATAATAATTGGCAAAACTCCTCCTCAGGACAAGGAGGAAATCTGCATTCCAACACGCCTAGAACTATAGGGTTGAGATTAAAGAGAAATGAAAGTGAATGCCCTAATAGCCAGTATGTGAAATACGGTAACTGAAACTAGAGTTTAGATCTTCTCTGTACGTGAAGACTATGGAATATGTTTTCTCTGCCTTCCCCCCCATCCCCCATAACCCCCTCTTAAATCATGAACATGATTTCCCCTAAAACTCCGTCGGGCCTTACATTGTCACAGACTTCATTGGAGGCATATAGCTTCCCGGTAAAGTCAGTGGGCATAGTGACTATCCTGTCCTTGATATCCTTGTTGTAAAAGGACTATACCCACCCGTCTAGAGATGTTTTGGGCAATACCATTCTGCTTATGGCTATGGTGTCTTAGGTACTAAAAGTAAGGGCTGGGATAGGAGGGCTCTGTCTGTTCTGACTCTATATATCCGAGCATAGAGGGATTATCTACTCCCTTGCACATCTTTCTAAAACATAGAATAATACAGCACACTATCATACCTATTATACTAATATAACAGTAATGATTATAAAAGGTTGAACTAGGGCTTGTTTCCACCAGGCAAACCACCCAAAATACTGATCCCATGGGTTGTCTATACCTGAGTTAGTTAACAAAACATTGTTGATTATAATAAATGTAATTTATCCATTCTAAATTCTAATTAACAGTTATTATGGGGATAAGTGATTCAAATCCAGCTGTCACTTGATCTCTGGCTTTGAGTTCACCTGGACCCCTCTTTGGACATCTATATATATGTACCCCCATGAGTATAAAAATTTACACTGACAAAATACTATAGGACAGTGAACTATGTGGCAGCAGTCAAAAGTAAAGGTGGCTACATGTGTAGCAGAATGTTGTGAGACTGTGAGTTTTACCCTTTTTGGGTAATGGCCATCTCTATACTAATACATATGAAAAAATATCAATAAAATCACTAGAAATAGGGGTAGGATTAGGGAGATTAAGGGCCATTGTCCAAAATTCAGGTAGCAGTTCATTTTCAGGGTCAAGGTTGTCTACCTCCGTTAATACCCCCTTGTCTTGACTTTCCTTTTCGAGGTCAGGGCTTTCTGCCCCCGTTAATATCTCCTTACTGACCTCTGGGTCAGGTCTCTTCTTTACCAATTTTACCCCGGTGGCATGAATCCAGGCAGGGTTGTGTTCTGTCAGGACTACAGTTCTGGTGATAGCTATCACTGTGGTCTTGGGGCTATAAATGAAGTCCGAAACACAGTACAACAGGTCTGCCTATGTGTAATTCTACTGAAAGTGAGGGCTTTTTAAAAAAAAAAAAATTTATAGTGATAAATATGCATAGAACATAGATGGGTTCTGAGTTGTAACCTAGGGATGATCATATAATCATCCTAATCATTGTCTATATCTTCTATTAGCAATCAAGCTGTTAAATGGGTGGTTTCCCCACGTGACCAATAGAAAGTGAAACAAAATTTAAGCAGTGCTGTAAGAAATCCATCTTGGAACCGGGAAAATAAATAATTCAGATCATCACATATCCAAGAGTTTCGTTTTCTCAAAAGCAGCGACATCTCCTGTCACTGGATGTTCTCTCGTCTCAAATAAACACATTTTATAGGTTCACATAAAGCATTACTCTAGCTACATTTTAATAAAAGACTCCTGACATCCCATTCTTCCAACATCTCCCCCTCCTGTTGAACCTACAAAATGTAGATTCTTATTTAAGCTCTTAACCCAGGAGCCTGTTTCACAAAAACAGCATCACTTTCTCATACAGTGTGGCTAATCCTGGTTTATCATATAAGTCAGGGTCTTGTGTGGACAGCGCTGCACACATTACATCACCCGCAGCTCTATCTGCTACCCTCAAGATGAGTCCCTTCATGCATGGTACCAGACAGCAGCCTACGCATAATAATACTGACAGTACCACCGCAACTGCGGTGGCCAAGGTGGTCAAAAACTTGCCCCACTTGCCAAACCAGCGTTCCATCCATCCAGTGAAGGGGTCCTCAATCCCACTATTTTCTGCCAGTTCCTGGGACAGCATCTCCAAGCCCTTCAATGCTCGGGTGACACTGCCATCTGGGGCAGTGCTATTAGGGATAAATGTGCAACACGTGGTGCCACACATTACACAGACCCCTCCCCTTTCGGCCAGGAGCATGTCCAGGGAGATTCTGTTCTGCCAGGCTGTCAGTGAGGTGGCATCAAGCTGCTCGGCAAGGCCCTTGACTGCATCTCGTGTGTAGTTAACAAAGCGCTGCTGATTGTAATATATATAGTTTATCCAATCAGCGTTTTTATTTACAGATATGAACAGAAAAATGTATTCGAAACCTGCTGCTACTTGGTTTCTAGCTTTAAATTCGTCAGGGACGCCTCTCGGTATGCCTATAGCATCTATATACACAGATCTATCAAAACTTCCCCCTGGAATATCCCGCTTAGTTATCTTATTTAATTTTATGTTGGTGGCCTTATCCCATATAGGAACACCTTCTAGTTGGGCAGGGAACTACTTTCACCAGTGTACATATCCCAGCCTAATTTGAGCCCAATAAAGGCCTTAGTTTATTGTCTCCACATAACCACCAAGTGTCTGCTAGAGCTTGTGTTTGATTGGTAAACAGTGAGACTGGGAAGCTTCCATCACTTCTGACCTGATATGTAGTCATGCAATATCTAAAGTCACGTGAAGTCGGTTTAAGAGTATTATTAAAACAAGTGTAATTCCCCTTATAGACTGTCACACCTATTGGCTTGGTTTTCATTCTAGTCACAGGAAACTTTATCAAGTTCTGTTTTGCAACCCTCGTTATCTGTTTTACCTTGCATCATCAATAAGATACGTCATATTGAAAACTGGGGGGACTGGAACAGTCGCTAGGCTTGGTCTTCCACTGGCGCACACTACACAGTCGGAGGCCTTAGTAGAATTGGCTGTAAACTTCATTCTTGTCAGAATAACCAGTCTCTATACTCAGTCTATCTTCTGGCTGTATTACTACCCCAATTACCTCGTTGTCCTGTCGTACTCCAACCTCAGGGTAAATTGCCCATGGCACCGGCAGGGGCACTTTGGGGAGGGTTTATCTGGAGTTTGACTTCAGCCCAAGGATCCGTCCCTGACATAGTTATTCCTAGCCTTTATACTCCACTGCCTTTAACCTCTGGGTTCTGTACTGTGAGGATAATGGTCCCTTGGCTTCCCTTCGCTAAGGAGATCCTCTGATAGGTGCTTATGTCATCTGGAGGAATCCTAGCCGAACTAGTCTCCCACTTGTGGGGGTCTGTTGTCCACCATACATTCTCCCAATCACCACACGCCTTATTCTTCCCACACATATATATATTATAGGCCCCAAGGTCATAAGTAATTTTGTTGGGCTCTTTGTTAAAGTAAACACTATAGTCTGGTTTGAAGCTTCCGTATTCAACACTGGTGTTTCTTGTACACCCCACCCCTTGACCTCTCCTGTATTCAGCCTTCTCATCCTCTTAGAGAGATCTGACATTCTTTCGCTCAACTTCAGTCTCCCAGAGCCAATAGGTGCCAAGACCCACGGCGAATAAGGTACAAGCAATAATCAGGGACCTTCCTTGAGGGGTTTTGTGGTAACCTGGGGACAGCAGAGGAATCATGGTCACCTCCTATCTACCTATCCCTATGTGTTGAGTTCACAGTGTTACTTTCACCTCTTATAGGAGGGAGGAGGTCTCTCCTTCCAGGATGTGAATTCCTTTATTTAAAAGAAAAGATGTGGGGGCGTGGCCAAGCTATGGCGCTGTGAAGACGTGTGCTGGGGAGCTCCGTGCAGAGACCGGGAGAGCAAGCCTTGCAGATTCACCAGACCGTGACTAACTGACCTGCCCTTACATGTCCATGGTGGACGGAGCTTCTGGGACCCCGAACGCTCACCGGGGTTCGGACATATCGGCCTATTTTCTTCGCCACACCGCTGCTTCGTCTCCGGCCTGGGACTCCAAGATGGCTCGCCGACCCGCAACAACAACGCGGTCTCGGCCACACAGAAGAAGACCGGGAAGTCACACGCGGCACTCATTCCAGAGCCGCAGAGTCAGCCTGACACTCGGGGCTCTCCGATCGCGTCCCCGGTTATCCCCGAGAAGGACCCGCAGTGTTCCGCGGGCTTAGATGGCGGTGGGAGCGGGACTGCAGCCCCACGAGGGCCCACAGCAACTTCGTGGCAGGACCTGGTGTCCATACTGCCCACCAAGCAGGACATGTCGGAAATGGCGGCTTCTATTGTAAGTACCCTCTCCAGGGAAATACATGACATAAAACAGCAGGTGGAGCGGGTAGATTCCCGGGTCACTGAGGTTGAGGCCTCCACAACAGCTATGGCCTCCAGGGTTGAGGCACTCGAGGAGGCACATACCGCTAACCAACGCCAATTAATATTAATGAGACTAGCCATAGATGACGGGGAAAACCGTAACAGAAGAAATAACATCAGACTGCGGGGACTCCCCGAAGCCACTGTGGGAAGTGACTTGAAAGCCACGGTCACCGCCATCTTTAATGGCCTCCTGGGAAAATCCCCTACAGAAACCCTGGAGATTGATCGGGTCCACAGGGTACAGGGCCCTAGGGGAGGTGACCCGTCTGCCCCCAGAGATGTCCTGGCCAGGATCCACTTTTATGCTATCAAGGAGGACATACTGCGCAAGGCCTGGACTAACGGTCCGGTTGATTTTGATGGGGCCTCTATTCGGCTGTTTCCAGACCTTTCCAAACTGACACTACGGATGAGGGGCACCCTCCGACCACTGCTGGAGACCATACGTTCTATGGGGGCCACTTACAGATGGGGACACCCCTTTCACATTATTGTTCAGAAGGGGAATGGCTCCTTCGTACTGAGATGGCCAGACCAGTTACCGGGGCTTTTCTCTTTCCTAGGGACGCCAGGGGTGGCGGTTCCCGACTGGCTAGACTTCTCCACATCTGTGGATTTCCCAGTGTCAAGACCCTCGTCTCCAAGGCCACAGAGATCTAGAAGACGCCGACAATGCTCCAGATCCCGGATGACGGCACGAGAGACTCCGTCTACTTCAGAGCAATGACCTCCTGGGCCGGACCCTGGCTACCCTGCGGGACATAGAGACAGAGTCGTGGACGTGGACTTGCTTCATTTCTGGGCCTGCGACCCCTAAGCTCAGGTACCATCACTTTCTCTTCAACGGTATGCCCAAACATTTGGGTGACCCTACACATACCCCAGATACCTTACCAGAGGTTACAGCCCCCCGGGCACACTCTAAACACCCATGTATATATACTTTTTGGCCTCATGGTGGCCACGGCAGCAGATGTCCCCAAAACAGGAGAGGCTCAACATATCTGTACGGACACGGAGACACGGACTTCATACATGTTCCTTGACAACCCCTCTGGGGCGGAGTTCTTTCTTAACATTTCTAGTACGTGTATTGTCTCTATGTGTTTGGGGATGTGGGGTGTCGGCCTCTTGCCCTTGCCGCCATAACCAGGTTGGAGTCTACTTTTGGTATTTTTTTTTTTCAGTACCTGGCGGGCGCCTGGGGGGGGGGGGGGGGG
>BLSH010069128.1:1032200-1045882 GCA_018402905.1 Glandirana rugosa | reverse complement strand
CCTCCTCCTCTTCCCTTCTGTGACTCACCCCCCCCCCCCCCCTCCCCCTAGCCCAGATGCCAATGCTAAGGGCTTTCTCTTTCTATATTATACACTTTGACTAATAACGAGTCAAGCTGTATTACTGTGTCCGGACTCATACGGAAAACGAGCGATCTCTCCAAAGGGAGGGAGGCGACTAGGGAATGCCATAATCTCCCTCACTTGAAACCGCTACAAGCAGATTTCCTGGCATAGCGCCAGCGATTCCCCCTAAGGACTATATCCTCTTAGGTGGTTCAAGTAGATGTACTTAACAGATACTATGTTGCTGGTTCCCCAGAAGGGGATCGATGAACCCAATGTATTCTGCAAATCATCGTCAATTCAATACGTGACCATGGGTTCAATATGTTAGACATTAAACCCTCAGGATATTTATATGTGGTCAAAGATGCCTTTGGTGTCATGGTTGATATGTACACCAAATATACTGTGGTTTGTTACATATTCTCGAGTTGGACTTTATGCTGTTTACTTTTGTAGCCACATATACCTGTTGTTTGAAATATCCTGACTCAATAAAAGAATTAAAAAAAAAAAAGAAAAGATGTTCCTCCATTGACAACACTCACTCACATAGATTTGTTTTCTAGTCTAATGATTTTGGGGACACTCTGTTGCCCTCGGGGATATCAGGGTCTGGATGTTTGCTTACTGACTTTGACAGCAGTAGGTGCGGTTAAGCGTGCCTGGTAGGGTCCTTCAGTTTTTCCTTTTGTGCACCTTTATCCAGATCCAATCTCCTGATTCCACAAGGATGGGTCTTTCACCTTCTGATGCGATACCTGGGGATGGAACAAAACTGCTAGACAGGATTGGATTAGAATCTGGGCCTGACCACAGGTTACCTTCCCTTGTACCACCTTGTGCTTCCATTTTTTGTTCCTTTGTTTCAGGGAATATTGCCTTTTGTGTGGACGGAAGGAACCTCTGGAGTTATGATTACTGCATCCGCAGTTTTCATCAACCCAATATCACTTTTGCTGTCTGATCAGAGCGTCAGGGGCAGAGTGGCCAGTTCTCCCGCTTCTTCCTCTGTCAGCAATATATCCAATCATTTATCCTCCTTCCACACAAAACATTCAGATATGTCCAACACCTCTTGCTATACATCTATAACCTGTATTCCCACCCTCTGCAATTCTCCAGGCATCATTCCCATCACACCATGCCCAAGACTTCCCTGTGGGTAGCCTGAGTGAGATGTGGGGACAACAAAACCTGCTGCCTGTAAAATTCCTTAAGGGTGGGACCACATATCACACTCATATTGATATTACTATTTCAATGACTGGTTCAATTCTATACAGATCTAGTTTCTTCTATATTAACAAACAACTCATAAAACAATCATTAATACTGTATTTTAAAATATCACACTTCATTACATTTATTACTTAAATCGATTTATAACATATATAGACATCCATCTCCTGTGATCATTCAATATTGTCCCATCACATACTGTTAAGTAAAGGTGCTCTAACCTGGTCAACTGTCTTGTTCAAATAACTTTCACCAAAGGGTACAAGTGGGTTTTTTATCAGTGGGTGGAGCCTTTTCCCTTTCCACGCCCAATAGGCTGGACTGGAGATCTAAACATTTAAAAAATTATATAAATCATGGCTACCGTTCAGAAATTTACAGGGCGCTGGCTATGATCGGCCATTTTTCCTTTGTTCCAAATAATGCTAGAATTATATAGCAAAACTGATTCTTTCAACTAAAATTTTACTTCTACATAAAAGTTAAAAATGTCCCTATATTTCACAGAAACCATCATCGTACAAAATATCTTACAGTTTGAGAGAAGAAGGGAAGATTGAAAGCGTGCATATTTTATCATGTTTCAGCTAACACATTCCTTAGGAGGGGGTCACAGCTTCACAGAGCACGCAGGATAGAGGAACTACAGAATCCAGCATCTCCATACACAATTACGTCTCTAAAATCACTTACATTTTTCCCATTTGTATACAACACATACTATCACTTTCTTTTAGCGTCTTACTTACAATATACTCTTTTCACAACTTCACAGAACTTTCTTTTCCAATGTTTAACTTACATAAACCTTCAAATATATATATAACAGCTTCACTTATTATTACCCGTTTATCATCTCACTTTCACTACAGAACGGAATGCATTTAACCTCTTCATGAAACAACAGTCTATGTAACAACACAGAAAACTCAGCATACTGCCAGATTGTCCACCCATGGGTTAACTAGACAGTAATTAATTTAACGTACACAGACTAAGACATCTTGCATATCTCGCCTATTCCTGGAAGGAGCATAGTTTTACTTTACAAAAATACCTTAGACTCACTAAATTTCTTGAGGGTTTTCTCCAGTAGCTGGCCAGGCATGAAGATTGTAATCTGGTTGAACAACGACTCTAATTATGTCCTACATTTAAAACACTAGACACTGAAAAATCTTTCCATGCATTTTATCAAAAATCCTGTGTTCAAAGCAGTACAACTCTCCTATACTCGGGAAGACTTTATCTTATTGAACACCGAAGAATGTCATGGGTATCACACAAAGAAATATACAGGCGATAAATGGCAATGGTACTGGTCCATACTTACCAAGTTGGACCCTTATACCATACAAACAGATTATCTTATCACTCTAGTGATAGTAAGAGAAGCACAAATAAAAAGATTCAGACATAGTGGGACGTCCAACCAACCTTCTTTGCCCGGAAAAAAATCAGGACCAAACATATACTTCCCGGAAGTACATGGTGCCCCCGAGACACAAAATAGTGTTTTCTCAAAACACAAAATAAGGGGATTATTATGACTATGTCTTCCCGGAAACATAGGGTGTCTCCCGGAGACACAAGATAGTGTTTCCCTGAAACACAAAATAATCCCCCCTAGCCGGCTAGAATTTATGTGCAGCGCCTCTCCCCCTTTAACTTCCTTAGCGGTATTCCCGAGCGTGACTCGGGGTGGTTTTTTTATGCTAGGATCGGTATCCCCGAGTCACGCTCGGGGTAGATGTGCAGAGCCTGCAGCGGTGTTCCTTACCTTCTCCTGGCGATCAACCGATGATCTCCCATTGCTGTGATCGCCGCCGAGATCCCCGCCGCGCCGTTCGTCTCTCTGGTGACTTCCTGGTTCCGTTCCCTGCAGCAGCAATGGTGCATGAGAGCGGAACTGGGAGGGAAATTCAAATGTTGCACAACACAAACACATAAAAAGGAGGTGATACAATGTAATCTGAGAGGATTACACTGTATCACCTTAGTATCAGACACAGTGCCCTTTCAGTGCCCCTTGCCATTGTCATTTGTGACAAATAAAAGCTTTTGAAAATGGCATCAAAAAAGCGCTGTCCTACAAATGCGCTTTTGGATCAGCTGAGCGACTGCGACAGCGACACGGAGGTGCTCGCAGAACAGAGCGACAGTGAGTCATGGGGAGATTTGTCATCTGACTCTGACACCGACACTGATCCAGAAAGTGACAACGCCGATGATCCCGCACCTGACCTAAGCGATGTGCGCACTTGGTGCCCTATAGACAGCGATGCGGACCAGGCAGCGCCCCCGAGATTCCGATTCACTGGATCTCCTGGGATGAAGGTTGATGTGGAGAGTGACAACCCTCTGGCGTACCTGAAATTATTTCTTACTGAGGAGGTAATTCTAAAAATCGCCACAGAAACCAACCGCTACCATGAGCAGCAATCCGCTACGCTGCGTGCCAGATTTTCCAGATCCAGAAAATGGGAACCTGTCACTAAAGAGGACATCTGGCAGTTTCTGGGACTCATCATCCTTCAGGGGGTGGTGGGGAAACTGCTCCAGAAATAGTATTGGACCACCAATAAGATGCTGGCCACTCCATTTTTTGGCACAGTGATGTCCGAATACCGTTTTTCACTCATCATGAAGAATTTACACTTCGCCAACAACGAAGAGTTTGATGAGGCCACACATCCTGTGCCCAAACTAAAAAAAATCTGGGAGGTGTGCCAAATGATTGTCACCAACTTCCAGCGGACCTACATGCCAGAAAGGGATGTCAGTGTGGACGAAAGTCTGATGGCCTACAAGGGACGCCTGAGCTGGATACAGTTTATTGCATCCAAAAGAGCGTGGTTTGGCATCAAATTTTTTATGCTCTGTGAATCATCCACCGGATATATCTGGAATGCGGTCATTTACACCGGTAAAGGTACCAAGTTCAATCCCAGGTACAGCCGCTATGGGATGGCCACATCATCTGTCCTTTCACTGCTGGACCCATTGCTGAACCAGGGATATTGCGTGACAACGGACAATTTTTACACGTCTCCGGAACTTTATGAGGTTGTGCTCCTAAACAAAACTGATGGGTATGGTACCGTTAGGCCAAACCGGCGTGACATGCCATCAATGTTTGGCAAGAAAAAACTAAAAAAAGGAGAGATGGTTGCCTTTCAAAAGGGTAAAATGATGGCAATGCGATGGCGAGACAAAAAGGACGTGTGTCTCATGAGCACCGTGCACAGCACCTCCACTGCCATGGTCCGCACAAAACACGGAAAAGATGTGCTGAAGCCGCAAGTTGTGATCGACTATAATCACACAATGGGAGGTGTCGACCGAGCCGATCAGGCAATGACCTTTTATCCGGCGATGCGGAAACAACAGAAGAAATATTACAAAAAGATTTTCAGGCATCTCCTTGAACAATGCCTTTGGAACGCCTATATCCTTTATAAAGCAAACACGAACATACCTCTTGTTCATTCTGACTTTATCTGGAAGGTGGCTGAGCAGATTTTTGTCAACCACCCAACGCCATCAGTATCTTCTAACAGACCCGGACGACGCGCTGCTGACGTTGGCAATCCAGAACGCCTGACAGGTCGTCATTTTGTAGACTTCGTACCGCCAACCGCAAGAAAGTTAGCGCCTACCAGGATGTGCATCGTTTGCTGTTCCAAGAGAGATGGCAATGGAAAAAAAGTCCGAAAAGAAACAAGGTACTATTGTCCTGATTGCAACGTCGGACTTTGTCTAGTTCCATGCTTCAAACTGTTTCACACTCAGGATGTGTATTGAATTTCTTTGACAAATTTCATTATTTTTCATTGCATTATTGAATAAAATTATATTATTGATTAGATTATAATTCATGCATTTGTGTTTCAAATTTATCACATCTGGAATGTCTACTAGAGTCTTGTTTTGGTCAGGTTTAAGTAAGTAATTACTAAGAATTGCAGGCCTATAATACATATCACCAAATTTCCATGCAAAAAATTGTACCGCTTTTGGTACAAAATTCCAGACAAAATCATACCGCCAGGGAGGTTAATGTATCTTACTATCCACTTCCGAAGTGGGTCATGGTACGTACATACCAAAAAGCACTTTTATTCGGATTTTGGTCAGCACTTCAGATATTTCCCAGCAGATAATAAAAATCTTACCTGGGAATTCTGAAGATGACCTTCCGAATCTCTGTGGGAAAGTTTGTTGGGGTATCAGCAAGGCCTGCTGTCCTGACTGGCTTGGACCGACCCAGAATAAGGATCCAGTGAGAATAACCTTAGCGTAAGAAGTAAGACACAGACAGGTTGTACGCCAAAATTATTCTGAGTTGTATCTCTTTAAGTCTAGTCATTTATACAAAACTGTGAAGGGCGTTACAAAGTTAATGATATTCTAAAATACATGAGACTATAGGTTATCAATTATACAAAGTTAATGATATTCTAAATTACATGAGACTATAGGTTAGCAATTATAATAATTGTCAAAACTCCTCCTCAGGACAAGGAGGAAATCTGCATTCCAACACGCCTAGAACTATGGGGTTGAGATTAAAGCGGAGTTCCACTAGATTTTTGGTTTATTAAAAGTCAGCAGCTATAAAAAGTGTAGCTGCTGACTTTTAATAAACAGTAACTTACCTGTCTCCCGGTCCAGCGACGGCTGCGCCCGAAGCCTCGCTCGTCTCCCCCTCCTCCCTGCGGCGCCGGCATTTCAGGTGTGGGCGCCGGCCGTGGCTTCATGGCCGGGCACGCACTGCCCATGCCAGTGGCCAGGCAATCTTCTGGGACCTGTGACGTGTCCCAGAAGATTGCCAGGAGGGAGGGGCCGCCTAGGAGGAGAGGAGTCGCCTAGGCGGCCCAGAGGCGGAAGGTGGAAGAGGGACAGGATGTCCCTCTGAAACCTGGGGACACACCCCCCAAAAAAAAAATGACATGCCAAATGTGGCATGTAAGGGGGTGAGGAGTGCTTAAAGTGGTAGTTCCATTTTTGGGTGGAACTCCGCTTTAAGGAGAAACGAAAGTGAATGCCCTAATAGCCAGTATGTGAAATACAGTAATTGAAACTAGAGATTAGATCTTCTCTGTACGTGCAGACTGTGGAATATGGAATGAAGGGGGGACACTGAGAGAGAGAGAGTGAAGAAGGGGGCATCTTAAAATGGAGTCCAGAACAAAATGGCGTTTCATTCTGCCATCCAAGCAGGTCTGACCGTGAGAAGCCTGAGAGCCCTTTGGTTGTCTTCCCTCCCTACCAGGTTGCTACGAATCATCACATGTACTTTCTCCTGGTTTTTATACCCAATAAATTGCCTGTATTTTTTCTATCATTTCTATGGCTATTACTACTCTTGTGTACCAGCGCACTCTTATTTGTTGTGGTTCTTGTTACTCAATAGTCCTTTGAGGCAGAGTGCTGTGGCTCAAGATACGCCAGCATTTTTTAATTTCCACAACCTACAAGTAACTTGTAGTCACAAAGGAGCGCCTGGAACCCCTGTGTTGTTTTTGATATGGGGGCACCCAAGCCGCAACTCCGTGTGTCCATTCAGACACGGAGCCCTGGCCAAGCCCACCCCCTTTCTCTTCTCATTGGCTGACTGACTTTAACAGTAGCAGGAGCCAATGGTGCCGTGCTGCTGTCTCAGCCAATGAGGAAGGCAGTCCCGGGCAGCCAAGACATTCCTACAACATTCCTGGATCAAGGGGGATCTCAGTTAAGTATGAAAGGGCTACTGCACACTGAAGGCTTTTTATCTTGATGCATTGAATGCATTAAGATAAAAAATACAACCTTCTGACTTTACAACCACTTTAAATGGTTCCCATCCGCCGTGGATTGACGGCAGCAGCATGGCACCGCTGCACGAATCCCCGTCATCTGATGGCGGCCGTGTGTATTGTGGGTGCGTGTGTGCCACGGGAGGCTCACTCACTGGCTAGCGGGGGAGCCAATCAGTGGACGGGGCAGAATCGATGTCCATCGGCCGCCCGCAGTGACAGAACGGGGATCGTGAATGTAAACAGGCGGATCCCCGTTCTGACGGGAGAGGAGAGTGATCGTATGTTTCCAGTATAAGGGAGCAGCAGTCTCTCTCCTCCCTGCCCCCACACAGCTAGAACACACTGACAGGGAACACCTTTAACCCTTTGATCGCCCCCTAGTGTTAACCCCTTCCCTGCCAGTGACATTTATACAGTAATCAGTGGCTATTTAAATGTCATTGGTCCCAAAAAAAGTGTCTGATATGTCCGCTGCAACATTGCAGTCCCGCTAAAAATTGCAGATCGCAGCCATTACCAGTAACAAAAATAAATAAATTAAAAAAGCCATAAATCAATTCTCAGTTTCTAGACGCTTGCGGAAACCAATCAATATACGCTTATTGCGTTTTTTGTTTTTTTTTACCAAAAATATGTAGAACAATATATATCGGCCTAAACTGATGAATACATTTGTTTTTTTTTTGGATATGTATTATAGCAAAAAAGTAAAAAATATTGGGTTTATTCAAAATTTTCGCTTTTTTTGTTTGTAGTGCTAAAAATAAAAACCACAGAGGTGATCAAATACCACAAAAAGAAAGCTTTATTTGTGGGGAAAAAAGGACATACATTTTGTTTGGGTATGTCACACGACCGCGCAATTGTCAGTTAGAGCGACGTCGTTTTGCAAAAAGTGCTCTGGTCAGGATAATCCTTCTGGGGGCTGAAATGGTTAAGGGCTTGACGGTTTGGTTGAGAGCACAAACTGTGACTGACGGCCCGATTACTCCTATTATACCGTACTTGTGACCCCAGCACCTAATTTGCCACTAGACTAATTAAGAGACAACTTTGGCCGTGGGTGGGATACAGTCATTGTGTGTGTGTGTGTGTGTGTGTGTGTGTGTGTGTGTGTGTGTATGTATGTATGTATATATATATATATATACACACACACATTTGTGCTCATAAGTTTACATACCATGGCAGAATTTATGATTTCATGGCCATTTTTCAGAAAATATGAATGATAACACAAAAACCTTTCACTCATGGTTAGTGTTTGGCTGAAGCCATTTATTATCAATTAAATGTGTTTACTCTTTTTAAATCATCGTGACAACAGAAACTACTCAAATGACCCTGGTCAAAAGTTTACATACCCCAGTTATTAATCCCGTGTATTGCCCCCTTTAACATCAATGACAGCTTGAAGTCTTTTATGGTATTTGTGGATGAGGCTCTTTATCTTCTCAGATGGTAAAGCTGCCCATTCCTCTTGGCAAAAAGCCTCCAGCTCCTGGAAATTCTTAGGTTGATTTGCATGAACTGCATGTTTGAGATCTCCCCAGAGTGGCTCAATGATATTGAGGTCAGGAGACTGAGATGGCCACTCCAGAACCTTCACTTAATTCTGCTGTAGCCAATGACAGATCGACTTGGCCTTGTGTTTTGGATCATTGTCATGTTGGAATGTCCAAGTACGTCCCATGCGCAGCTTCCTGGCTGATGAATGCAAATGTTCCTCCAGTATTTTTTGATATCATACTGCATTCATCTTGCCATCAGTTTTGACCAAATTCCCTGTGCCTTTGTAGCTAACACATCCCCAAAACATCAGCGATCCACCTCTGTGTTTCACAGGCCTTGTTGACTCCTCTCTAAATGTAGCGTTTATGGTTGTGGCCAAAAGCTCAATTTTGGTCTCCTCACTCCAAATGACTTTGTGCCAGAAGGTTTAAGGCTGGTTCTGTGCTGTTTGGCGTATTGTAAGTGGGATACTTTATGGCATTTGCGTACTAATGGGATTCTTTTGGCGACTTGACCATGCAGCCCATCTTTCTTCCAAGTGCCTCCTTATTGTGCATCTTGAAACCACCACACCACGTTTTCAGAGTTCTGAAGTTATTTGTGGGTTCTCCTTTGCATCCCGAGCAATTTTCCTGGCAGTTGTGGCTGAAAATGCAGTTAGTCTACCTGACTGTGGTTTGGTTTCAACAGAACCCCTCATTTTCCACTTCTTGATTAGAGTTTGAACACTGCTGATTGGCATTCTCAATTCCTTGGATATCTTTTTATATCCCTTTCCTGTTTTATACAGTTCAACTACCTTTTCCCACAGTTTCTTTGACAATTCTTTTGCTTTCCCCATGACTCAGAATCCAGAAACATCAGTGCAGCACTGGATGAAAGATGCAAGGGTCTGTCAGGAGTCCAGAAACTCATTGACCTTTTATACACACACATTACAAGAAAACAGATCACAGGTGAGGATGGTTACCTTTAATAGCCATTCAAACCCCTTTGTATCAACTTGTGTGCATGTTATCAGGCCAAACTCACCAGGGTATGTAAACTTTTGATCAGGGTCATTTGGGTAGTTTCTGTTGTCATTCTGATTTAAAAAGAGTAAACACAGTTGATTGATAATAAATGGCTTCAGCCAAACACTAACCATGCGTGAAAGAAATGTTTTTGTGTTATTCATATTCTCTGAAAAATGGGCAAAAAATCTTCTGCCAGGGTATGTAAACTTATGAGCACAACTGTGTGTGTCTATATGTATATAGACACACACTAAAATAATCTCTCTCTCCACCATTGTTAGGCAGATCAGATAAGTGATCATTAGAGATTATAGTCTAAAGCAGGGGTAGGCAACCTTTGAGAGGCAGATATCTACCGGAGCAACATGGAAAAGCTCAAAGATCACCAGTTTAAAGGCCTTTTTAATCACTTCAGCCCCGGAAGGATTTGCCCCCTTCCTGACCAGAGCCCTTTTTGCGATTCGGCACTGCGTCTCTTTAACTGAAAATTGCGCGGTCGTGCGACATTGTACCCAAACGAAATTTGCGTCCTTTTTTTCCCACAAATAGAGCTTTCTTTTGGTGGTATTTGATCACTGCTGTGTCATTTCTGATCGCCGCTATAAACAAAAAAGCGACAATTTTGCAAAAAAACCCAAATTTCTTACTTTTTGCTAAAATACAAATCCAAAAAAAAATATAAAAAAAACATTTTTTTTCATCGGTTTTGGCCGATATATATTCTTCCTCATATTTGTGATAAAAAAAAATCGCAATGGGCGTTTATTGATTGGTTTGCGCAAAAGTGGTCGCGTTTACGGAGGATGAGAATTAATTTCTGGGGTTTTTATTTTTTTTAAATTTTTTACTAGTAATGGTGGCGATTTGCGATTTTTAGCAGTACTGCGATATTTCAGCGGACATGTCGGAACATTTTGACACTTTTTTGGGACCATTGGCATTTATACAGCGATCAGTGCTATAAAAATGCACTGATTACTGTGTAAATGCCATTGGCAGTGAAGGGGTTAACCTGCAGGGGGCGCTCTAAGGGTTAACTATGTTCCCTGGGCGTGTTCTAACTGTGTGGGGGCTGCCCTAGCTGGGGAAGGGAAGTGATCACAGCCTCCATGTAGTGGAAGGCTGTGATCACAGCCCTTCCCCCCCTCACAGAACGGAGGTCCGTGTTTACTTACACGGACCTCCGTTCTTTCACTCCGGGGGGGGGGGGGGCATCGTGGGTGGCCGGCGGAGATCGAATCCGCGGCACCTGCTCCCTGGCCCTCCCCGGACACAGTGAGTGCGCGGGCGCACCTCCGGCGGTGCGTGCGCGCTCACTGGGCTCGATCCCGCGCCCGCCGTCATATGACGGCGATCCGCGCAATAGAGCCACCTTGTCGCCGTCAAATGCCGATCAGCGGTCGGCAAGCGGTTAAAAAAAAATGTATTTATAAAATGAACTAATAAGGCCTAATAAAAAGGATGACATGCAGAAAATGTATAACACATAATAGAGCAAACGTCACTGTAAACATAAAAAAATTAGCTGACCTTAAAAGGTAGCTTTAGTGATAAACTTGCCATTCACCTTCATTCACAATTTTTTCATGTTTGGTCACCCAAACATGTAGAGAATATAAGGCAGTGTACCGAGGTCAGTAGGATGTAGGGCAGTGTATAGGGATCATTAGTAGATAGGGCAGTGTACAGGGGTCAGCGGTAGGTAAGGGCAGTGTACAGATGTCAGTGGGATATAGCACAGTATACAGAAGTCAGTAGTATGTAAGGCAGTGTACAGGGGTCAATAATAGATAGGACAGTGTACAGGGGTCAGAAGTATGTAGGGCAGTGTACAGAGGTCAGTAGGATATAGCACAGTATACAGAGGCAGTGTACAGAGGTCAGCAGTATGTAGTGCAGTGTACAGAGGTCAGTAGTATGTAGGGCAACGTACAGGGGTCAGTAGTAGATAGAACAGTGTACAGAGGTCAGTAGGGTATAGTACAGTATACAGAGGTCAGCAGTACGTAAGGCAGTGTACAATAGTGTGCAGAGGTCAGTAGTATGTAGGGTAGTGTACAGAGGTCAGCAGTATGTACAGTGGTCAGTAGTAGGTAATGCAGTATACAGAGATCAGTGGTATGTAGCACAGTATAGAGGTCAGTAGTATGCAAGGCAGTGTACAGGGGTCAGTAGGATATAGGGCAGTGTACATGGGTCAGCAGTATGTAGGGCAGTGTACAGAGGTCAGTAGGATATAGCACAGTATACAGAAGTCAGTAGTATGTAAGGCAGTGTACAGGGGTCAATAGTAGATAGGACAGTGTACAGGGGTCAGTAGGATATAGGGTAGTGTACAGAGGTCAGTAGGATATAGCACAGTATACAGAGGTCAGTAGTATGTAAGGCAGTGTACAGAGGTCAGTAGGATAGAAGGCAGTGTACAGAGGTCAGTAGGATAGAAGGCAGTGTACAGAGGTCAGTAGGATAGAAGGCAGTGTACAGAGGTCAGTATGATAGAAGGCAGTGTACAAAGGTCAGTAGTATGTAGGACAGTGTACAGAGATAAGTAGTATGTAGGGCAGTATACAGAGGTCAGCGGTAGGTAGGGCACAGTGTACAGAGGTTAGCAGTAGGTAGGGCAGTGTACAGAGGTCAGTAGTATGTAGGACAGTGTACAGAGATAAGTAGTATGTAGGGCAGTGTACAAAGGTCCCTAGTATGTAGGGCAGTGTACAGAGTTCAGCAGTAGGTAGGGCACAGTGTACAGAGGTCAGTAGTATATAGAGCAGTGTACAGAGGTCAGCAGTATGTAGGGCAGTGTACAAAGGTCAGCAATAGGTAGGACACAGTGTAGAGGTCAGTAGTATGTAGGGCAGTGTACAGAGGTCAGCAGTAGGTAGGGCAGTCTACAGAGGTCAATAGGATGTAGGACTTTATACAGAGGCTTGTAGGGCAGAGTACAGGGTTTAGCAGATTATGGGGTTAGCAGCGCAGATGATTGGGTCATCATAAGTACAGAAGATGGGATCATTAGGGCAAAGTACAGGGGCCAGCGTTCAGAGGGATGTAATAACCCAGGCTCAGTGGAATGTAAGCAAGCTCAGATGTACATAAAGCACAGGGCAGTGGTGTGTAACAAGCAGCTGCCTACAGCCCTGATCATTACCTGTTTCCTACTCTCAGGCAGCTGCCACTATAATGTTGATGGCTGGCAGGTACACAGGTGCATTGCAGGCTGCAGCAGCCTTACATAATACTGCCAGTCTGCACTGAGGACCTGTTATTACAGCCTGCTGCTTACTGGCACCGACCCTCTGCTGCCTTTCACCTCCAGCCTTCAGTTACCTATATAAAGAGTACCCATGCTAGCATTCAATATAAAACCACAAATCCACAAAATTTTAGGGGTGACAGCGCTTTTGCAATACCAGTGCCAACATATGCATGAGCGAAACAAACAATAAATTAAATCATAGTTCATGAATCTTACACATATTGAAGATTCATGAACTATTTCATCGACTAACTTAATACAATTTTAGTCGGTTAAAATACGACTAAAACAATTGGGATGACTAAAATACGACAAACTAAAATGCCATTTTAGTCAAAGGACTAAGGCTAAAACTAAATTGAAACTTGACATCAAAATTAACACTGGTCTGTAGTGCATTTTCATACCTCAATACCATAAATAACATATTAGATTTTTTTTTTACTCCAGCTGTATATGAGTTTGGAAATTGTAGAGAAATGCTTAAATAATGCATTACAGTTTAACTAAACCAGTGGTTCTCAACTCCTGTCCTCGGGACCCACTAACAGGCCAGGTTTGCAGGATAACTGAAATACATCACAGGTGATATCATTTGCTGCTCAGTGATTGCAGTATTCTAGTCTGCATCTCCCCAAGGTAATACTTAAAACCTGGCCTGTTGGTGGTCCTGAGGACAGGAGTTGAGAACCACTGAAATTTTACCGTAAAAACAAAATCAGAAGACGGTAACTGATTTTATATTACCCAAATCAAGTCACCAAGAGTTGAGGACAGGAGTCCTGGTGG